>VUYV01000040.1:2138773-2218793 GCA_008711295.1 Anarhynchus alexandrinus
TTTTTTTTTTTTTTTTTTGTATAGATTTTTTTTTTCCCCTTTGTTCCTTTGGCCAGTGGCTTGGAATTTACTTTCATTGATGTTTCCATCAATTTTTGGAGACTAGAACTTCCTGTTGGTGGCCTATATGAGCTTTCTTCTGAAGTGGACAGTGCAAGGTATGTGGATGGAGAGTGTCTGCTCTATTAAGGGTCTCCAGTCAAAGGAGCCATAAACAAGAACACAGAGACAAACCTGAACAACACATGATAAGCAAGGTCCTGAGAAGAACAAACCTAGTCATTTGTACTAATTGGTATGCACACCTGGAGCATGAAAATGTTTAGTTTCTCATTGGGAGGATAAGGAAAAGGGGGGAAAAAACCACACAGAGACATAAAACCTGTCTAATTAGTGTTAACAAAGACAACAGCCAGAAACAAACATCTTCGGTCACACTACTTGGTCAGTAGCATCTCCGCTGATTGAATCTTCAAACAGGAGAGGAGCATCCACATACCTCAGGTTGGGCAGAGACCCTGGGGCACCAGGGCACTGGGTTGGGATCCAGCAACTGTGCAGGAGGGTCCTGGGCTGAAGCTGCTGGAGGCAGTGGCCTTGTGTCTTGACATCCAGAAGGAAGGAAGGAAGGGAGGGAGGGAGGGAGGGAAACACAAAATTACTATTATTCAGGATCCTGTTCATTTCTAAAAGCAATTTCAGTGACCAGCCTTATGTTACACTACAGACAGAGAACCATACATACACTTATTGGCTCCTTGACTAATGTTGGGAGTGCTCTGTGAAGAAGAAAAGCAATGCTAAGGGCTTTCTTTTTCAGTAATATGCTCTGAGCTCTTGTCTGATTTAGAAGTAACAGAGATGATAAATATTTTTCTTTCCCAGATATTTCTTCTGAGGCATGAGGTTGCTTTGAAGAATTCCTGCGTCCATTGGGTGACAAATACAATTCTGAGTATCATGCAGAAATGAGGTAACACCACCTTTTACTCTTCTAACTGGAGTGAAGTTCGTATAAGTTTTCATAACACACTTTTGAATTACTGCATTTTCAGAAATATTCAAGCAGATTCAGAGATACTGCTGATTGCCTCAGGCACTATATGTTTTGCCTTCAGCTGCCCCCCACACACATCAAGCTTTTCTGCTTAAAGCTTCTGGGTTTCACTGAGAAGGCTTATGTTCAGACCTACTGTGACATGGAAAACTACATCAAATTACTTCTTTCTAAAATGTTCTTTTTCACTTGTTTATTCTATATTTTATACTTACTTCTTAACTTCTGACTATGTGAGATTTGTGGTATATAAAAAGAGTTTACACAGCATCTTATTATCCAAATCTATGATATTGTATGCCATAGGCTATCATTCCAAAAGACTTCAGGGTTTAGCAATTACATTAGTAATATATCATTTACCACAGAAAAACAGTAGCCAGAAAACTCATTTCCTGTCCCTACAATCATTTATTTTCCCTGGTTAAGACAAAACCAAGAAACAAGCTCTTCCCCGTAACTCTAATAAAAGATTCCATCTGTAGCACTTTCAAAAAACAGAAGTGCTCTACGAACAGGATGAAGCTGTGCATCTCAACTTGAACTATTTCAGCTTTCATGTCCATTAACTCTCTGGCTGTCCTGCTGAGGCAGTCATCAAGATTGCCAATTGTGATGGTGTTTATGCTGAGAGTGTTTGTCCACAAGCAAACTAAAAACATTAACTAACATAAAGGCCAATGATTTTGAAACTGCAGTCCTCAGACGTGTGATAAATATGTTCTGAAACAATTTCTGTGCTTTGCAGTGGGATCAGACCAGGCTGGATGGGGCTTTGAATAACCTGGTCTATTGGAAGGTATCTCTGCACGCGGCAGGGGGGTTGGAACTAGATGATCTTTAAGGTCCCTTCCAACCTAAACCATTCTATGATTCTATGATCAGAGGAAAGGTTTAAAAGGCATCCTTAACTTTTACTCTGATTAAATGCTAAATGTTTTATAACATATATTAATTTTGAGTAGCATTCAGAAAGGTTTTCAAAATAAGGAGCATATTGAAGTGAAATTTAGAAAAATTTCCTGAAAGGTCAGGAAGAGATTGTAGAGCCTGTGGGTGTACTTTGGGCCCTGACACTATGATCATCATTTTATTAATCATACATATCCATTTACAGCTACACACACACCTTCCATGAAAGCTTCGCTGCTCACACTCTAGTTTACTGATAATACTATAATGAGTCACATGGATACTTAAAGTCAGAAAAAGAAAACAAATGAAAGACAGCAATAAAATCAAGCCATTAGCAAAGCCCACTCCACACTGAAATGTGAATCATGAGACATTTTTACTCCAAGAATTCTTTATCACAAATACTTTGTTCTTATCACAGTCCCTCCATTAAATTACCTTTACAGCATTGCCTATGGTATGGCAGATATGTTCCATGGCATGGGAGTGTTAGGGAAGTGCATTACAGACCTGTGTTGGGAAAGTGTATCACAAAAATCAAGACCTTTTCTGGGAATTTTCATGAAAACACCACTGTCTAACCAATGGTGCCCTGTCAACGTACATGTTGCTCACACCACTATTAGTATAATGCAAGAGGGGAAATGATCATTTGGAAGAGGTGGTCCCATTTAGAACTGGGTGGCACATGTTACTGTAATCCGGTTATATACACACACACACTTTAGACACACATGCGTGCAGGCATATATGCATTTTTTATATCAGTACTTACATTATGTAGAGATATAAATATAAAAAATTGATAAGTTTGGAAAATATTACTTTTCACATACAAATTTCAATACGAGTAGATATGAAATATCAGCCTGAAAGTGTCAGTCTCCAGTTATTAGTAGATTTATTGACTGTGTTCTAGACTCCTCATCCTCTAGGGGAACCAGAATTAGGAAACTACACAGTACAACTTCGGCCAACAAATTTGTCTTCTGAAGCAATGCAATTTAGATGAATGATTAAATGTGTATTTAAGTCAAGTGAGCCGGAAAGAAAGACTCCTTAAATCAATGGATAGGTGAGCTTCCTATCCCCTTCCTAACCTTGTCAACATTTCTTTAAAAGTTTTTCAATCAATCAATCAATCAATTAATCAATCACTAAATAATATTTCTATTTAATAATTTAATAATTTAATAGCCTCCCAAATAAATATATGGAAAAATATCTATCAGCTAAGGTCCAAAGGTAGTTAGAATTTCAAAAGTAGAAACCAACTCTGTTAGACACACATTTCTGATGTAATATGGTACTCATTAGATTTTTTACTTTAATAAGGATGAATTGTACTATAGTTGCAACTAGGAATGGATGAAAGATGTAGTTGGTTATGGAAAAGACTATAGTGGGCCAAAAAAAAATCCTCCCCAAAAAACAACCTATAGTTCTGGAAGATGGAGCATGCTAATAATTACTGAAGTATTTGTTAGTATTAATGGGGGAAAAAAACCCCAACAGTTTAATCTTCTGAATGTAATATTTACTAAGGGGTTGCATTTATTTATTAACGTTGTCTGTATCTCCAGATACTGTTCAAAAGGGCTATACCTAAAAATATTTTGTTCATATTGTTTTTTTAAGTAATAATTGCCCCAACCAGGTATCAGAAGATAGTTTTGCTAGGAAGAGCCAAAGAAAGGGCAAAACAAGATCCTGCTACAGAAAATCTTGTTCTGGTATATATGTATATACTCACACCTAATTCTGGTTATCAAGAACATCCTACTTGAAGATGAAATTTGTGTAATCCAAATGCATAAAATTGTGTGACATCTATTGGGGGATATTTGCATTTCCTTGAAAAGTGTTTATTCTACATTTCTCAGTAAACACCAAATATCTACATCTTTGTCACAGCTCATGGCTTTACTGTTTTGTAAATTAACAAATAGCCTTCTGATACCACTGATTCTCTTCAGTCCAGAATGCTGGATTCTTCCAGGACAAGACAGCCAGCACAAAGTTGGTCTTACAGGCTTGTTTGTTTGTTTGTTTCTCATGAATACCCATAAACACATTAATATAATTAGCCATCACTTATTTAAGTGACTAAGTTAATTAATTAGATTCTGCTAAAGGACAAGCACTCAGAGAAGCTCATTCATTCATTTTTTACTCATCAGTCTTGCAGAGAGGATCTACTTATTCTTATCCACACAATGGTTGATCTGTTAAATGTCTCCATAGTTTTATATCAATGGTAGACACCCATGTTGCTTCAGGAAACACTAGTTCAGGTCCCTTCATAACTTGAAAGATTGCAAGCAGAAGAAAGAGTATGCAAGAAACTTGCATAATTAACCAAAAGCAATTAGGTTAACAAAATGCATAAGATTCGTCTTTACTCAGGCTATTTACTTACTGATTTTTTAAGTTTAATTTCAACAGGAAGTGGAAAATGTGATAAAAGCCAAATGTGTTCTCCTTAAATCACATTTTTATAATGTAGAACAATGCAGTGATATTAATAGAAGTAGATTTTTAGACAAGCAGTCATGTAATATGTCAGAGTTAAGTTCCACGCCAGATATTAAAACAACAACATCAACAAAACAGGGGGAATTAATTTACCCATCTATGATAGCTGGTTTGTCATAATACAACAATTTTGCAAATGTAGTGCATTTAAATCTGCAGACTGTGGGATAGAAATCACTCCAAATTAAAGTCATGGATGGGAGCATAAATTTAGAAACAGGGATCAGAGGACCGTATTAAAACCACAGTGCCTTCTAAATAGCATCTAATGGAAAACAAACTGTACTTCTTTCTTAGCATCACACCTCTATCAAGCTACACATACTGTTTAATGGACAAATTTAAACAGTGAGTTTGATATTAAGCACTCTATAAAACTAATATTTTGCTTTGCTAACAAATTAATGTTTTTTGAAACTATGGTATGTTAATACTTAAGATTTTCCAACCTACACAGTGGCACAAGACAGTGTTTCTACTCATATGTTGCTAACAAAATGCTTTCTGGAGATCAAGCTGATATCTTTCGAGTTTTAAAAAGCTACCTGCCATTAAATATATCTATTTGAATTTATTTTCTTTACCGTTACATTTGTCAGCAAGCTGAAATGAGGCTACAATAATGGATATTCCTTGCAAAAATAATACTGAAAAAGAAAACAAACAAAAAAAACACCAACAAACTGTGATATGTTGGTTTGGTTTTTTTTTTTTCTAGTTGAGCTCTGATTCCATGAGTTGATAAGGACTTCAATGTACCAGCTAAACAAGCCTTATGCTTAATTAATATTTACAAAACACTCTTCAAGAAAGAATAGGCTTGGTTAACTTTTGTTGCTGATTGTTTTATAAGAAATAAGCAGGTATTAGTAGAGATAGTCAGGTACTCTAAAGATTGGACTGCCTTGTCCCAATTTTGGAAGATCTGCTATCAAACTGAGTGTTCCACCTTCATCAGTGCCCTCTTTCACTTTCTAAAGCAAAAGCATATCTACAGAAACTATCCCAGACAAGAAGAAGAGGAAATAAAAACCTAGCAGTACATACTTTTGGGGTTGTGTTTTCATTTTCTAGGCCTGGGTCAGATCAAAGTCAGTAAAGCCCTTTGATTTCTTCAATATTATCCCTATGGATGACATTATCAAGGGACAGCTAGAATACATTCTTCTATGCCGCAGACTGTGGCAAAGCAGCTGAAGATGGACTTCTGGGAAATCTATAACAAAAGACATGAACCTATTATTCCTTCAGAACAGTACAAACAGGACCAGGAACTGAATCATATGTAACTTTGTAGTGTGAGTGTCACATTTACTTTTTGATGAAAGTCAAAAACCTGTTTCAGTCATGAGCTGAAATGCTGAGCCGCTTCTTCTACCACTTCTCTTGCATTAACATTTAATAGTCTGAAAGCCAGACTTTGAATTTCTGGATTATACAAATACAGAAAGTCTTTTCTGTAGCCCTTGTCTTGCTACTTTCTTCTTATAGATATACCTTCAGGGTTGGTACAAAGTCTGTCAGTCTTCTGTGAATTGCTAATCTGAGATGCTAAATAGGTTTTGGGTTTCTGTGGAGCACACCAAGATTTGAAGACATCCTACATAATAAGAAATGGAGGAAAAAGGCCATTATTAGTGATCTGTTAGTTAATGAGCCTTGAGCTTTGGCTACACAAACATGAACTATGAAGTGTCTATTCCATTTGTTGTAGAGAAATAAATTAATTAATTGGGAAAAATGTTATCATTATAGTAAATTAATAATGAATCAAGAATTTAATCAAAATTATTTGCCAAGTCTGACGTTGCAGGAGAGTCCTACTGGAGATGTAAAAATGAAAACCAAATTAAGGAAATGCTGTCTGTAATTCCCCAAACACTGTTTTATTCAGTACAGAAAACGAAAAACAAGGCTATGTGAAGCATGCCTTTTTTTCAGGCAAGCAAATGTTATTTACTTCCTCAGATTTTATTTATAGACTTTTTTTACAGTCACTTCCTTTTCACTCTGACCCCTGGTACTAGTAAGCTTGATTTATTACTATCTTATCCAAATGCCATACTTAAGTCTTTTAACTTCAAAACACATATTTATAGTGTAGAAATGGGTGTCAGAAGGTTTTTTGTTCTTGTCATTACCATTTCTAAAGTTTCAAAGCTTTATCAGAACTTTTAGATCATATTCTTTCCTACCAGGGACTTCACTGTAATGAAAAGAAAGAAAAAAAGTATATTTTGGATACATCACAACAAATTAAAAGTCAGAATTAGTGTTAGTTCATTGGAATTTTTCACTTCAGCTCCAGCTATTCTTCTTCCACTGACTGTCTACTCCCACCCCTTACTAGTCCATCCTTTTTTACTTTGTGTAAAGCTGCAGTAGGATAACGTAAAGCTAAACTTTTTAAATTAAAGGAAAGGTTATATCTGGGATTTTCTTTCACAAACTCCCTATAGAATTGTGTCAACTAATGTGCAGCACTTGCTCTGAAATGAAGATTAATGGTTAGGTGAGATGTTTGAGTTGCATAAGCTTTTATTAGCCATCTGTTTAAACATGAAAATAAGATGTCCAAGCTTAGAAGTTGTTTTATTTCAGCAGAAAAGAATAAGGCAGGGAAAGATAAAAATTGAACAAAGCAACAACAAAAATTGCTTTTTATATTTAACAAACTGTTTTGTTACAAGTCATTATTACTTTTAGAAATGTTTATTCTGAGACTTGGTTAAATCACCAGCATTCTGCAAGCATCCAATTTCCTTGTAGAACAGTACACACAAGACTGTGTCTGATCTGGGATTATGCTGCGCTCTTTTTATGAAACAGCAAGATATTTCAGAAATTTTGGAGACCCCAGATAACAACTTTGAGTTGGATGAACCATAATCCTTGAATAAAATCAATATAAGACCCAAGGTTTTGATACAAATCATATACAATACATTTCAGAAAACATACCAAGGAAGGAGAGAATACACAACTAATCCAAAACCTTAAGGGTTCTGAGAGCAGTTGTTTTATTCTTTAGGATAAGCATAAAACTTTGCATTGAGCTATACAGCTCTTCCATATGAAAATACATATAAAGATGTACTATATGGGATGCCATTAATTCATGATATGTAAATGTGCTGTGCTGTACTATGCTATGGCATGCCCATACGTGCCTTAAACAAATGTTCCTTATAAAACGTTTGGTTACCTTGGGCAGATAAAATAGGTAACAATATACTGATATTGCATAACTCAAAGACAAATTATATTATCTGCTATGTGAGCACAGGTGTTATACTTTACATATATGTGCTTACATAGAAAATACATTGTTTGGAAATCCATTGCCAATTAAGGGAAAATATATGGTCTGAGAAATAATATATATTTTCTACTATTTTCAGGTGTTCTTTTTGTTGTCGGTGGTGGTGGTTTTGGTCAGGGTTTTTTGTTGGTTGTTTTTTTTCCCCCTGTCCTTACCAGACAGAAAAATTGTATATGGAAAGCTGCATTCTGAGTCCTGATTCATTCTTCACATTCAGGTGCAGTCTAGAAAATTCCAGTAACTGATTTGTAAGGTGGTAAAGACATAACTTCAGCTAGCTAGAATCCATGTGGAAAAAAAAAGAATCAATTTTGTTGGTAACATGACGGTAAAATTAGATATGTTCACAAACATAACAAGCTCACAGAAGCTTAGATATGAGTCAAAAAATTATGTTTCTAAACCATTTTGATGAATGTGTTCTATACTGCCTTACTGAAAGGTGAAACTACTTTTCCTGTCGAACCATTAATATTTCAGAACTATTTCATTTTCCTGACCACCACTTCAGCCTTTTGTAGATATTCATTAGGTAGCATTGCCTTGTTATAAGATGTTACATCATGACCACATTTTTCTTACCTGCAGCTGATGAACAGCAGCTGAATGAACGCACACAAATACTGTACCTTAGAGTACCGTCCACCTGCAGCCCTTAATGGATGATTTGGTATGAAATGGAAGAGATGAACTGATCACTTGTCTCTCTTTCTTTGCTGGTTAGCTTCTGAATTTGCAGCATTCCACAGCCTCCTCTGAGGAGCCTGTGTAGGTATGTATTGCACACATGGTGACTTTGTCCAAACTGGTAGTGTAGTTAGTTCTGATCAGGGCAGAAACCATCTTTGGGTGCTTTATCTGCCTGATGAAAAAAAAAAAACAAAAAAACAAAAAACCCTTATCTGTAACTGAAATGTTGACCTATCTGCTTTAAATAAAAAAAACCCACAAATGAAAATAAAACAAACCAAAAACAGTGCATATGTAAGTCAAATACCTGAATAAAAGTAGTAGATATTAACAAGTAGTTCTGAAAGTATTGCTTCTATGGCTCTGAATCAGTTCACTTATTTAATCACTTTTTAATATCAAAACTTATGAATTTAATTCACTATTGCATAGGCAATAGTAAAAAATTGCCAGCTACTGAGAACATGTATGATATAGGGAAAACGGATGGGGCTCTTGAAAATCCAGTGTTAAAGATCTGTCTTGAGCAAAGGGTTATCCAATCGAATTATATCTAAATCAAAATCTAACTGCAGACTTAGCGAGATTTCTTGATGGACATTTGGGCAGATTCAGTATATGTGATGTTTTTAACTTTGAGCCTGTCACAGGGACTAATCTTTGATGTACGTGACAGACACTCAATCTTCTCTGCATCAGCCCAGTCAACTTAAGGCTTCTAAAGCTTCTCTTTAACACTAGTAACACAATGTCAAAATTTAGAAATATTTTAACACCTGCTTATTTCCAATCATAATAAAAGTTTTTTAAACACTATAAAATATTTCTTTTTATACAGAATGTTATTGCTTTTTCATATAGGAACTTTTGATATTTTACTACATTACTGATAGATCAATGTTCTCACATGTTGATAACTTAAATGAAATACTTTTCTTCTGTAGTTCTTATAGCTTTCCATGATCCTGGAGCTCATTTTCTTCCAGTCATGCTCTGCCCCCCATGACTATTTTTATTTTAAAAACTCAGTAAGTTTTGTGTTCCAAAGACTCAGCTAATTATATTTCATTAACGAAATAATAAAGATTGTAGACAAGATAAAAACATTAATCTCTGATGTTGAATTATGCCCTTAGTGTCCTTGAATAACGCACAGTATCCTTGAATAACGCAGTTAGATAATGCAGTGTGTCAAATCTTACTTTAAAAACTTGTTCATTATAGATATTACTAGTTTTATTTTTCTAGTGTAGGTACTCACAGAGCATTTACGCCTTGCTTAATGGAATAATGCAAAGGGGGAAAGAAAGGGTTTTGATTAGAAGTCATTTGTTATAATTTTAGAACTGAAGGTCTGCATTGTCTCTTTACTGACAGCAAAGTTCAAAGCAACTGCTACAAGTAACAGAACCCTATGTATGAGCAGAAGCCTGGAGGACCTATCAGCCCCACTGCAAGGGGATTGGTCTTGATGGCTTCCCAGTTTGTACTGCTACCTTAGTTCCACAGCTTTATACCTGAAGTGTGGATGCAAAGCAAATCTGCAAGAAAAACCTCTCTTGTGACCTAAATTGCTACTGGAGGTGTATCCTTAGATTCCCTCGTCCCATCAACACTACTCTCAGGGTTGGACTGTTCTGCTTATCTTCATCCTATTCCAGATCAAATTCTGCTTCCTGGAAAAAGATGGTGTTTTCTTCAGTTCACCTCTTCAAGAAAAGTTTTTTTGAAACTTTTAAGTATTTTGGTGCTAAGGAAGTAGTATCAGCGTGTTGCAAGGTTTGAATGACTCTGAAGTTATGATGTAGTGGCAGTTGTGAAACACCAGGTAAGCATGTGGACATGGTAGAAGAAAATAAGGTCTGTCCTTCCAGTTCAATTTACACATTTTTTTATTATTTTTAATTGCACCATGTTTTTAATGTGTTCCCTGAATTCTTCACAATAAGATTCCATCCAACTTTTACTCTCTCATGTCCAAACTCTCATCTCCAACATACTTTGATTCACAATTACCAACAACATAATCCTGTATAAAATTACTCAGAGTACTCAAGTCTTGATTAAAATGAAGGGCTGTGTGTCATCATCAAAACGTGCAATTCTCTTTTTGAGAATTCTTAATATTACCATTAAAACATTACAGATATGCCATTAAAAGAGATTATTGAGACCCATCGCTCTGAGACTATTGGCAAAGAGAAAATGGACTACATATAGCTTTCTGTTAGATAATTTCTAATCTATGGAAACCATTTGATTAATTTAACTTTCTTAGCAGCCATTTTATGTGGCTTTATTCAAGACTGCATGAAAAATAAAATAAATTGCATTATTTCTTTCTCACTGTCTAATTTTTTTTCTGATAATAAAAGAAAAAGTTATTATATCTGGTTTTATGTAAACAAGTGATAAAGTTTCCTAAACATTAGGAAGGCCTAGAAATTAGAGACCACTCACTTCCTTTTTCGCAATCTTCATGCTGGCTTGTGTTGTCATATTGAGTTTTTGTTAGGTGTTTCACATTTCCTTCTCCTTCCCCTCCTCTTGTCTCAGCTAATTTAGGCATAACAACTGAAGTTCATCATCCATCTATTGGTATTCCTAAAGTATTAGTAATTTTCTATTAATTCACACTATATTGTCAGCTGGCAATGTTTGCTACTTTGTTCTTGTGCTTGCAACTTATGTTTAACAATTACTTTTTTTTTTCTCAAAGATATTAAAAAAAGGATTCAAAACACTGAAATGTTTTGACTTTTTTTTGTTAGTATAATCTTCTCTCCCAGCAACTATCAGCTGGAAATGTAGTTCTCTAAACTAGTACACATGACACTATAATCATACTATAATGACCCTGTGGGGAAGTTATTTATTATTGCATCTATAAAAGAAAAATAACCAAAAAACTTGGTAGTGCGTATTTTAGGGTTTTTTTCGGTTCAGTTGCTTTGAGTTAAGTCAGGAGTCTGTCTTGCAGTTTTGTCTCCTATGAGGGCCACAGTAGCATTTTAAGATCCTGTTCTGATCTCTGTTAGTCATCTGTCATATTACTATCCTGGTTATTATGTCTCAGCATAAAGTGTCTAAACAGAAATATCATTACATTCACAGTTTTGTTGTTTGTCAGTGAAGGGTTATTTGGGGCAACAATGAAATAGAAGTCTAGCCAGTGTTCCATTATGAAATGGGGATTTATCTGGCCAACAAAACTAGCTTGCTCCCAAACAAACAGTGATAAAGAAATAACCTGAGAGTGGGAAGACCCGATTGGTCTTTTACCACTAGACCTTTGCCCAGACTTTGGCCTTTGCTCACTTGACTGTTTCTCCTTCTAAACTTGACATGTCTAATAATGCTAAGGCAACCGGCATCAGTGCATCTCTGTCTCTTGACATCAGGAATTGTAACACACTCCTACTAACATAATCTGTAAGATTGATTTGAGAATTATTTGTCATACAATATTTTCTGTTCTTTTGGCATCTTTCTTTAATTGAATCTTAGTAACTTTACCTGCTGCTTCAGTTTTCCCATTTGTCTGGAGTAGTAGATGGTGATGTAAGACAAAACTGAACTTCGACTTGATAAGTTTGACCCACTTGGCATACATAACCTGAAATCTATTGTGTGCAACTTATACCTCATTTCATATGCCATGTCCAATGAAATGCTTCTTTGCAGTGATCACGTCTGACAAATCACCCAGCTGTCGTGAGCCTGATGAGGTGGCTTTGACAGTTTTAGTGAAAGGAGCCATTCCAATTTTGTTCCAGGGCTGGTGAGGAATGGTCCACTCCAGTTCTCTTTCTGCTTGTAAATTCTCAGGTATTTCACAGCTTCTCATGAGTGTTGATTTACCGTATTGCTACCACACACAAGTTTCTTTTCTAGCATCAGTATATGCAGTACATGTGCAGGTACAGTCAGTGACACGTATATCTCGCACAGTCTTGATTCATAACAACTTTGCATTTCTAGCATAGATTCAGGTCGTTTTGTTTGTCTAATGAAAGCTACATGGCATCTCTGGGAAACACTGTAATACACTACTGTATTCATCTACCTCATCAGGGAAGACAGAGGCAGAATCTTCTCAGAGGTACACAAAGACAGGGGGAAATGCAGTGGACTCAAGCTGGACAAAGGGAAGTGCTCATTAGATATTAGGGGGGAAAATCACAATGAATGAAGTCAAAATAAACAGGTTGCTCAGAGAGACAGTAAAATCTCCTTCTTTGGAGATATTCAGACTGAAAAACAAACTGAGCGACCTGGTCTAAGTGAGACCTGTCTTGAACGAAGTGTTATACTTGATAGCCCCCAGATATATACTAGAGAAAACTTAGATGGACCAAAGAAATTCAAACTTGAATTCGTAGTAACTGGTAGCATGAACCCAAGCACTTTCTTCCAGCATCTTTTGCAATACCAAAGTTGAGTTACCAAAAGTTTGAAATGAGACAGCTTATAGTTTGAAATTAGACAATTTAGAACAATACAGTTTAGAGATAGCAAGAAGTTGCAGTATTCTTCAGTTACAGTTTTCTTTTCTGATATACAATCTTATTAAGACAATCGTGAGCAAAAGAAATAGCAGTTTTTGTCTCCAAGCCCTGCACCTTTTTTTTTTCCATGCTTTCCTTGGAAAAGGCATACAACAGCTTTATGTTTTCCATGGTTTTGCATTTCTAACACTTCGTTTGCTCCATACTATCTGATCTTCCTGTAAAAACAGAGGTGTGTGCCTGAAAGCTACTAGCAGTGCTCTTAGGTTTAGCTCAGAAATGGATTCTTCAGTTGTATTAGAGTGTTTAACAAGGGAACAGTTAAGAACTAGTTTTGCTGGGTTTGTAAGTATCTAATGACTTTATTGGACATATTTTTCTTCTTTTTCTTTCTCCTTTCTCTTCTAGCTTTTTGGCTGATGTCATTATATTCTCTCTTGAGAAATTATTCTAAAAACTGTCTTTGGCGGATCTGTAAGTCTTGCTAAAATATATGCAGGGTGTCTGAACATTCTCACACAAGCTGCTTTTTTTGGCTTTTTTTTTCCCCTTCTCTATTGTGATTTAATTAATTTTTAGAAGATTTGAGAATCTGTTGGTCATCTTTCTTTTCCTCTTAAACCAAGAATCACTTTTTAAATGGTACATTAAGATTATGACAAATTTTGCTTGCTGAAAATACTTCTGAACTATGTGTAAAAATGTTGTAGGGACTGACCAGGATTGCCCGAGAGAGTGCTTAATGACTGTTCTATTTTAACTAATAAAAGAGTTGCCATATGTTCTTTCCTGTCTTGATTTTTAAAAATTTCCATCCATTTCATAATTTTCACTTGGTGAGAAAAATGCCTTCTTCCAAACCATTACCGTAAGTAGTCTGCCTGCTTTGCAAATAGCATTAGCCTGCAGCCATACTTGTATCTTTCTTTTTTGCAATACTCATCATGTTTTTGTTTCATGAATATTTCTAATTTCTAGAATCATAGTCATAATGAAAGAAAAAAAAAGTAAAAAATAAATACAAAAAGGAAAATGAAACAGATTCAGAGATTTTTATTTTCCTGAACATAAAATATAATAAAGGATTTTCTGAAGCATTGTAATGAAGAATTTGTCTGAAAAATTATCTAAATTTCTTCTCAGTATTTCATATAGAGTCAGTCAGTAGCTTTTTTTTTTTTCCTTTTTGCTACTTACTGTTCCAGGTCAAAGTCTGACCAAAGAAAGGTTGTCTTCATTAGGAAAAAATTCAGACAATGTACGTAGCTTCTTCTCTGCTTCAATACAAGAAGAAAGTAATGTATAATTAAATATATATAAGTATTATGTGTATATATATAAAAAGCAGGTTTTCCTAACCTAATACTTTGGATACAATATCTATGGCAGGCATGGCAAGATCTCCTCTTAGTCAAAAAGAAAGGTCTTTAAACCCAGATTTTCAAAACAATATATATACTCTTGATGAACAGAACATTAAAATGAAGGAAAAGGACTTTAAAAAATGAGTTTTGTCAAAACAAATCAGCTTTTTTGACAATGTTTTGTGTGTTTCCTCTTTACTTGTTTAGAAACATTGGGTTCCTTTACTTACATGAGTAAGGTAAATACTTTTTAGTTGGTTTCTTTGCTGTAACATATTAGGATTTTCTCACAGGCAACAGGCTCCCTACTCACTTAAAGAACCTCTCTGTCTCTTTTCAAATGTCTATATGAGCTCTTTTTCTTCTAACCTGCACGTTACAGTATGCTGCATATATTCTTTCCAAGACAGGGACATACAATCTTGAATATGCTATCAAGCAGAGTTTGTGAATTTAGCACACAATGTTTTAGACAAACTGCATAACACAGTCTTCAACAAAAATCTTGATATTTGGCTGCCATCAGCACCACATGTTTCATAAAATGAAATATAAAGTAAGTACCCTAATGAAAAGTTTTGGAGTGTTTCTTCTGTTTATGATTCACATGGCACTGTGTTCGATACAATTATATATCAAATTTTAATAAATGAAGTCACTCATTAAATGTTAAATGGGATAAAAACACTTTTTAAACTAAATGCTATTTTTTCATATCTGAATATTGCAGATTACATTTGGTTTTCTTCCCCCCCCACTGCCTTCAGCTCTTTGATTGATTCAGCTGGGAGTGTTCTTTCTAAAGGCACCAAGGAAATGGAGGATATCGTTCTTTTTATTGTTTTTTTCTTCAAATCTAAGCTACTATATAATTTATCTCTATGTCCTTAGTGAACAAAACATAATTTTCAAATCAATATATTATTTTCTATAACTCCTATGGTATTAAATAATATAATGTTCATAACAATTACTACAGAGAGATGTTTGGGTACATACAAGAGACAATACAGAGCAGAAATGAGATGATCCAGTTACATAAAGGTATCATACAGACCACAGGAAGGCTTTTGATGGAAATCTCTGTGAGTTGTGGGGCTCAGAATTAAGTCTTTCCTCTTTGAGCACTGTGTGATGGTAAGTATATAACCCACATCCCTAAAACTTAGTCAAAGTTAATCATGCTATAACAGTCTTCTGAAATTCAATCCATTGTTTTTGTTTTTAATTATTTTTACTTGATTGAAAAGTAACTAGGTCTGGGTGAAGAAGAGCTGAGTGAAATATTCATTGTTTCCTGTTTTTGACTTAGCAATTGAAGTGGAACATTAAAAAAATATTGAAAATGAAATGTCTTCTTGACATTTTAGCATAAATGTTTACGGTGGCGTGGCTGTTTGAGAAAAACATGACTGTCCCACTATCTCACACTGTCACATGCTTTTAAAGAAATAACTGCAGGATAAAGCTGTAGCTGTTCATCACATTAAAAGATGAGTTTACTCAAGGACTAAAACAATTACTACCTTTTACTTAATGAAATACGTTAATATATACACCTTTTTTCTCCAGAGCCTGGCTAAAGAGTGGATAATGAGTTCAGGAAAGGGAAAAAAATATTCCCAGAGATTGGCAAAGATTGTCTCACTTCTTAAACTGAAAGAATTTTCTGTTTTAATTCAGTCAGGGGTTATGCTTCTACGTGCTCTTTCAATACCATGTTATGTCTGGGGCTGGAAACAGAGGTGCCAAAATATTGTGAAAAGCTGCTCTCGTGGCATTTTCTTCTAAGACTGAGACTGCTAAAAAATCTGACAAGAAAACCTCTTTTCAGATTTCTGCCCCAATTTTGCAGACTCGAGGGGCTCCTGTAGTCCTAATAAGCTTCAGCTAAGCCTGTGAACATTTAGATGCTCATCTCAATCAAACCCAAATTCCAAACCTTCTGAGTCCCACCCATCACCAATCTAAACCTGAAAGCTACAGTTCTACCTCCGGCAATAGTTTTCAAATGAACGTCCGTGCATTTGAAGGAAATGTCAGAGTACACCAGGTATGTCAGGCTGTACTAGAGAAGCACATTTCACTGATGCATTGTATATGGCACATCACTCAGCAGATGAAAGATTAATCATCTAGCCTCTAAGTTCTTTTCACTCTCCAAAGTTTGCTAGCAATGCTAGCGTGCATAGCTATACACGAAGCAGGAGGTTTCTTGCTTTTTTTGTGAACCCAGTGACTACCTTATTTTTGTACTTTTCAGACAGGAAGAAAAGCAATGAAAATTGGTCTTAATATAATGGGCTATGGAAATATTCTTAGCCTCTTAAACTCCAAGTATCACATGTCGGTATCTCAAAAACACAGAGAGGAAGGGATTAGCAAGTATAAATAAAGAAATCTAATGCTTTTGCGTAGCATAGGTGTACCAAGGAAAGAGTTGAAGAGGTGGAGCAGGAAGTGTCAGAAAATAGATCTCAGTTCTTTAGTACATATTCACCAAACCAGCAGAAATAGAGGCATGGCAGAAAAGTAAATAAAGTAGAATGAAATAAATCATACAGGAGTGTTCTTTATAACCAGTGGACTATTAGTACGAGCTGGGGGGATTACTCTTGTACTTATAATGGATTTTTTTTTCTAGAGAGAAGAAAGTCACATTTGTTAAGGGTAAAATTTTAACTTAACCCTTATCTAGTACACAAGACTATGTATTCCTTAGGAACTATAGCATTTATATGTTTTATACATTTATGTAAGTTTAAACAAATTCCTAAGGGAATACATGTTACTATCAGTCTGGACCTGAAAATACAAGACAGAGTGTGAGATGTTAGACATTAGAACAGCTTTGATCATTGTTCACAATATTTATCAAGTCTAACAAATGCAGAGCTGATTTGCTGGAATGACATCCCAACACTAACTGCTTACTGAATCTGAAAGATGCATGTGTTATTCACTGAATAATGATCTGTCTAGAAGTGTGGATTTTTTTTTGTAAGATGTTTATGGTGTAAAAGATATCCAGAAGTAGTCTTTTCAGTTCTATGGGCGATGACCTAAAATACCAAATACTATTTCTGTTTTCTAATCAGATGCCTGTTGTTTGTTTGGTTTTTTTTTTCCTTCTTTCCTAAATTCCATTGTTTTTCATAGATATGTTTTAGGTAGACGAAGTCTTAGTTACAGACCTGAAATCTCCAGAACTTCTCCTTAATGTACTATTATGATTTGAACAAAATCAATGAGATGAAATAAAAATGCAATGCAGGAAGTGTTGAAAAATACACCCATGAATAATTTCTCTATTGCCCAGGCAGCTGCATTGTAGTTTCACATCAGTTTCAGATGGCACCAAATCAACAATAGTTCAATTTGGTTTACAGTGTGCTCTCCCAACTGGGGGAGTTGAACTGCTTTTACTTCGTTAATGAGAATGTAAGCTTATGCTGCCATGATTTATGTTGCCTATAGAGAATTTTAGCAACTTTTATTGTTTGCAAGGAGGAAAACTAAAGCAGCCCATCAAACCCAGTTTTCTATTGCCTATGACTACTTAGGAAAATGATTTTTGTTTTACTCCCTAGCAAGCAGCATTCTGATTGCTGCTGTAAGTGACTTGCAGTAAAACTGTACCAGGTTGGCTTTCTTCCTCATCTATTGCAGCTTTCTTTTTTTATATATACAAAAGTTATCATGCACTCATTAAAACTTTAGTCAAATAAGACGTGGAAGAAAACAAGTTTACACAAACCACAGAACAGCAATGTAGCATGCAATGCTTCATAACGAAACAATACTAATATAGCTGTACAGAATGGAATATGTATGCAAGTGAAATATATCCTTGTAACACATTAGGGGAATACATACCTTTTAGAAACTGTTAATTTCAAGCTTCAATTTATAGGACATATCCGATTTTCGTGTCAGAGTTCATGAGACTTTCTCTTGAAGGCTACCAAATTGCACTAGCACTAACGCAAGTGTTAGTCTGATAGACTAAAATTTGGGTTTTTTTTCTAATACATAGAAGTATACCAAAACCTGTGTTTTTCTGAGCACACAAACCATTAGTATTAAAAAAAAAATAAAAATTTCCTTTTAATAGTAAACTGGGTAAACCAACAGTTAGCCACGAGTGTGTGATAACATTACATCAAAATACTGCAAGTTGGATGCTTGTTTAAGAGCACGAGTTGTAATACAGAAATGAAGAAACATTCTAAAATAGAAGAAAAGATCTATAGCTTCATCAGCCACCATGTTAAGAATCACACTAACAAAAGCGCAGGTTTTATCTTCCTGTCACCCTCCCTTTCTGTGTCACTTCTTTTAAATCAACGGTGTCCAAACAGGTGCCATAACCAGGATATATTCTGGGTAAGAGTATAAAACACTTATTCGCTATCTGATGCACAGGTGAGACAGGTAGGTTTAACAAGTTATTAAGTTAAATGTTAATCTCATCACCCTCTGATGGGTCACTGCAGTCCTTTTTAGTCAGGCAACCAATGAAGGGGTTCAAACAGGTTGATCCATTTTGTGGCCGAGATGCTCTTCTTCTGACACCCTTAGGATTTTTAACACTTTTAATTCCAGTATATTTTATTTTGAATCCTTGAGCTACTATTTTTAGTATTTAAATATTTGCTATTGCTATCTAAACTGTCTCATCTTTATCTGTGTTTTTACTTCTGGTATTTTGCTCTAGCTTGTATACTTTCTCTCTGCTTTTTCTCATCTCCATCTTCTCAGAAGTCTGAGCAAAAGTTACACAGCTGTACTGTGTCCAAACCACATTTTGGACCACAGACAGTTGAAACCCTGGGACAAGGATTACAGGATCAACATTCTTGCTTCAGGTGGCGAAGATCAGTTGGCAACACAGCTCCACCTGTGGTAGTTCCAAGATTTTGATTACAATGACTCTGTTGGAAAAGAAATCCATGTCTTCCTTGAGTACGTATTATCTCTCTAGAAATACTACCCACTGGGTAAGCCCATTTCTTTGTGTCATACTGTGAAGTAATAAAATAATAATGCAAGCATCCAGTTTATATTACAACGACTCCACAGAACAAAAAATACATTCGATGCCACTCTTACCATGACTCATCACAAGGAAAGAGTATGAACAGATCTATAATGAATAGATATGATTAAGTGGGGCATGAATAAATGCAAGAAATAATGAAGCACACTATGCTAAAATGATACATCTCAATACTCTTCAGTAGTCTAAGGAAGGAAAACATTCCTTATGAAGAAAATTATCTATTTTAAATTATTATTTTTATTTTTCCTTTTTTCCATTAGTTCTTTAGCATATAAATGTTATTAATGTAAACCACTATTATGCCCTAAGAAAAAATATGCAGCTGAATCTGTTGTAATTATTACCATCCACAGGAAATCTTTTAATATCTCATTTTGTTTGTTCTGTTTGTAGAATATGACAAACTCTATACTTCTTTATCAAAAAAATATTTTCCTTTAGCACAACTTGGCCTTTTAAAATGAAACCCTCTTTTCTGTTACTTCTCTAGCCCTTTGGGGCATCCCCTCCACAAAAAATACTGTACTAACTGGGCTGTAAAGTGCCTTTTGTAGTCAGCAGGGCAAAAGACTGGGAAGGGTGCATCCTGTACTTATAGCAGTGTCAGAGATCGTGTGATCATAGAAGGATACCTCTCTGTCTCTGCATCTTTTCCCTCTTCTCTGTTTAGACACGAGACTCCTCATAGTGGAGATTGTTTTTTATTACTTAGCTGCCCATTGCACTCAGCACCAAACGAACATTTTTCTGCCTTTTAAGGACTTCAAGTGTCCAGATAGGCTAAGGCATTAAAAGGACCAAGCATTCATCTACTATTTAGCTTTTTGAAATGTGGGCCCTTACAGGTATTACCTTATTTTGACATAGGTAATAAATAAGGATATTCCTTCAGTTGCATAAAAAAAAAAAGCAATGTGGTAAGATATAGTGATATTAATGTAAAAATTAAAAACAATCAAAGGCAAATAGCACAAAGTGTAAAAAAGGCATCATGAAACAGAAAAAAAAAAGCTTTAAACATAAGTAAGTAAAAGTGTTTATTGGGGAAATATTAGGAACAAGAAACCAATTCCTCTCATACAAAAAATGGACTGAAGGAATGCCTAACTAGTAATTCCAAATATCTTCACAAAAGTGGGAAAATAAGGTATGAATGCATAAACTAGAAGAGGATTTTTTATTCTTCAGGTTTGTGGGCCATTATTATGATGATTATGATTATGAAGGAGGAAAGAGGAGGGGAGGGGAAGGGAGGGGAGGGAAGGGGAGGGAAGGGAAGGGGAGGGAAGGGAAGGGAAGGGAAGGGAAGGGAAGGGAAGGGGAGGGAAGGGGGGAAGAGGACNAAGGAAAGGAAAGGAAAGGAAAGGAAAGGAAAGGAAAGGAAAGGAAAGGAAAGGAAAGGAAAGGAAAGGAAAGGAAAGGAAAGGAAAGGAAAGGAAAGGAAAGGAAAGGAAAGGGAGAAGAAAACTCATCTTCTTGGATAAATTATGCTGTTTCTTTTCACATATATTTTCACATATATTTCACATATATTTTCCTTTAGATTTTCACTTGCTAAAGTCAACCTCTAGTTTTTAAAATTGCATGCAATAATCCATGCCATTATTATAAGCCATTACCAGACATTCAGAATGTGAAAAACAGATTCTTTCCTAATTATATGATTTTATTAAAAGTCACTTTTTAATGTCCTTTAATCTCATTAATTCTATACTTCAATGTATGTTCAACAAATACTTAACAAATAAAACAGAAAATTAATGCTCCATTATAAATGACACTACATACAAATTAACTAGTATTTTCACTCTGTGCAATTTGCATCTGTGGCAGAAATTTGGATTATGGAACATGTTAATTTGGATTTGAAACACAGCTCTGATTATCTGAGAAGCAAAAATCATGCAATAATATCAGGCAAAGGAAGTCCTACTTCAGTCATTTAGTTTGTCCCTCTTTGCCTGTTGATTGTGAGAATAATTTTTTTTTTTTTTGGCTGTGACTGTGGATTTTCTGCATTTACTCATGCAAATACAGCCACAGAATAAAAGTAACAGTTCTAAAAAATCCAAAATTATTTTGACATTTTCAATAGTACAAAACCCCCAGCTTCTGTTGTAGAAACTAATTTATTCACACCCATTAGACTGTTTACTCTTCTTTTTATTTCCCTTATAGGTACTTCAACATGATGGTAAAATTGCTGTTTAAACCTTTTCATGTTAAACTCAACAGACTGTTCTCAAGTTTTTCAGTCACTACTCATTTAGACGTTTCTATTCTGAATTCTCTGTAATATGTGAATTTCCTCCTTGATATGGTGAGAATGTGGTCTCATAACTCTTCACATTCAAAAATCTTTCCACTCTGTATTGGTTATTCCTATATGTTATCTTAAGTTTATTGATTTAATATTCTTAGTTACCTTTGTAGATCATTCTATGATGATTCTATGATCATATAAAATTATTCTAAAAATCTGCAGAAGAATTTGTTGATTATAGATTGAAGACAGTGAAGGACAATTTACAAAGAAATCTCCTTCGCACATTTTAGCTTGCCCATAGTCTGCTTTTTATCAGTCACACATATTGCAGTCATAGAGTCACACACAGGTCTCTTGTAAATAGTCTCTATCTTGCAAATTCAGAGATAGTGTAATTTACCTCTTACCTCTTGAGACCCAACCTGGAGTACTGTGTTCAGCTCTGGGGCCGCCAACATAAGAAGGACATGGACCTGTTGGAGCGAGTCCAGAGGAGAGCCACAAAAATGATCAGAGGGCTGGAGCACCTCTCCTATGAAGACAGGCTAAAACAGTTGGCAATGTTCAGCCTGGAGAAGAAAAGACTCTAGAGAGACCTTATAGAAGCTCTCCAGTATCTGAAGGGGGCCTACAAGAACTCTGGAGAGGGACTTTTAACAATGGCATGTAGTGATAGGACGGGGGTTAATGACTTCAAACTGGAAGAGGGTAGATTTAGATTAGATATTAGGAAGAAATTTTTCACTCTGAGGGTGGTGAGTCACTGGAACAGGTTGCCCAGAGAAGTTGTGGATGCCCCATCCCTGGAGGTGTTCAAGGCCAACTCACATTCACCTGGCTATCTGCTACGCACAGTTTATGTCTTAGTAATTGCAAGTGTTGCCCTAATTCTTTGCTCCTAGACATCTGATTTGTATATGGTTACACAAAAGTGCATAATTTATTTGCATGAAATCCACCAAATGCTCAAAATTGTTCAATACCAGTGGTCATCCTCTATTTAATTTACCCTAGTCTCTGTAGCAACTTAGGAAATTTTTGTATTTTTCCTTCTGATAAATATTAAAAAAAATGCAAGTGGTATGGGGTATGTATTAAGACTGATGGTCCAAGGGTCTAATTGGAGTCCTCTTTTATCATTATAAGATGCAACTTAGACTCCCATATGTATGCTTGTTTAAATTAACAGATATTCTTTAATATCTTCCACAGTAACCATTAGAAAGGAAAATATTTCATCATCCTCTGATATGAATGCAGTATCCATCACATAACATATGTAAAATACAAGTGACTACACGAGTTGGAGATTTCTACAAGTATTTTGGAACATATTTTGTCCTAATTTACTCTTTATTCAGATAGTATTGTAGGCTTTAAGAACCCCTTAGCTGCAAGATGGTAAGTTTGGAAGTGTTGAAAAAGTAGATGTCTGACAAATCTGTAATGTTGTCTGATTTTAATTAAGTCGTATCATAAACTAGACACAGAGAGTTTTGAAGACTATGAATTAGAAGGAATATAAAACTGAGAATTAAAACCCTATTGCAGACCCAATGAAGACTTTAAGACCCCAATTAGGTAAAAGAAAATTCTGCTTAGCAACTGCAAGTTTATATGCAGCAAATGACATAGTAGAGACCTGGACAGAAGAAAAAAAAAAAACAACAAAACAAAACAGAAAAAAGACCTAAAATTAACAAACAGCATTACATTACCACATAAAGCATAAAATCAAACAGTAGAATATCTTCAGCCAATTAGTGAATGTAGCAGTCCTCAGGTAGCATGCAAAACAGCTTACATTGTTTGTTTACTCAGTTTCATGTAATTTGGCAACAAATAAACACATCATATATGAATAGACTGGTCAGGAGTATTTATTATTAATAATGCCTTTCCAGATATAAGTGTTGATTTAACAAAATGATGAGACAGTATTGTGCATAAAATATGGTCCACTGTCCTGGCTCTGTCCCTTCCCAATCTTTTGCCCACCCCCAGCCTACGAGCTCTAGGTTGGAGAGACAACATTGATGCTCTGTGAGCGCTGCTCAGCAGGAACCAAAACGTTGGTGTGTTATCGGCACCATTCTAGACACAAGTCCAAAGCACAGCACTATGTGGGCTGCTATGGGGAAAGCTAACTCCGTCCCAGCTGGACCCAATACAAGCTCCAATAAGAGATATGTGCTTTTTTGTCAGTGTAGGTAATGTTTTCATAAAAACAAAAACAAAATAAAAAATAAAAAAAACCCAACAACATACTTTGTTGCTTGGATTAAGGCAAGTTCCTGCTAGACTGAGTAACAGGGAAGCTACATTACTGATATATATTTCCAGGACTATTTTCAGAGAAAATGGTAGAATTTTGTTAATGACACTATAGAGTCTTGGAACGGAAAATGAAATATTTATATCAACAAAGTACATTAGGTAATAAAATATTATTTTGAGCTTTCCACTCCAATAGTATACATAATTTGTTTGGGTTTTTTTTTTTAAATAAAAAATATTTTTAACTGATTTTTTTAATAATTATTCAAAAAAAAAGGCATGCTTGTGAGTTTTTCTTAAAAGGACTATAATAAGACAAGGTGCACAAGTCGAGACAGCAAAAGCAAGAAGTATTATGAGCTGATATTCAGCTAATATCATACTTACTAACAGCATCTGGCATCGTGTTAGGAAACTGCACCAAAAATAAATCTCTCATTGGTAGAAAAACATAATAATTCGATCACTGGGATTCATTACTCTTAGAACTGTCTGTGGCTTACTTTCCCTTTTTCAAGCTTCATATAGATAAAGTAGGACAGTACAGTCACTGTATCATAAAGAAACTTTGCTACTCATCCATATAAGCAGAGCTACCACATTTTTAATTTACAAGTAAATTTGCTATGCATTTTCTTTCTCAAAAAAATATTACTTGAAATGGTACCGGTTTACGAAGTTAAAATTAATACCAAATGACATTTAAAAGAATAAAATTAAATTTATTAAATCAGAACAGAATGAATTTGTTCTTACATTATTTTTTATTTTGTTAACAGTTATTCACATATTTTCTGAAATAAAATATTTTGCCATGATGCGATCTCATATTTCAAGGAAATGTGTGTTATGATATATTTCAATGGAAACCACTAATCTCAATAACCCTTACTCAAAAACTAATAAGCAGAAGACTATTTGAGATTGCATGATTAGAAAAACACTTTTGACAACAGTAGTTAGAACTATATCAAAAGCTCTTCCACAAAATGCATTCCAGAAAGTCTCTCTGTTTTAGGATTATTGACAAACTTAGACATAATAACGTAAACATTTCAACCTTACAGGCTATGTTGGTGGCATTGCAGATGACAACACTGAAATAACGGCAAGTACACAACAGGAAGATCAACACGAGTGAGTAAGAACGTACAACTGAAGTTCTTCCTCATCTTCTGTGTTATATCTTTCTGTGCTTATTCCTATCTTTTGAACGGAGACTGGGAGAATGTGCAAAAGAATTGGTACACAGCTATGAAGAAATACACTTCCAATGTATTTTAGCCATCTTACATTCTATGAAAAAAACACAATTGAAATACAATCTTTGCATCAGTCAGGACACCATTATTTTTTTGTGCAATTTTCTAAGTATTCTTTTAAAACAGTTAGTTACATATTAAATTAGATGCTAAAGAAAACATAACTCTCTACTTTCATACCATTTGAAAAAAAAATAAATATATAAAATAAAAGTCCTAGTAGTAATTTTAGGTCATAATACTGGCAAGAATAATAATCTCAGAACTTCAATATTTTATACTAAGTTAGCCAATTCTACTTAGTCAAAATATTGAGATAGAATTCTTATGAGGACAGCCATCTCTCAACGGACTTCTTATTTAGCTTTTAGATGGAAATGCAATCCCATGAGTAACCACTGTTTCTCTGATAGTTTCTACTTAAAAAAAAAAAAAAGATAAATTTCTAATGCATATGAACAATATATAAGAAAAAGAAATGCTATCATCATGCCAGAATAAATTTGAATACTATTTAATTTGAAACAGGGATCATCCTTATAAATAAAAACACACATAGAAATAAAAACAAAATCTGGAATATAACCTCACAAAATTAAGTTTCAAGAGTTGGTGTCATTCACTAAAAGTGTAAACTTTCTCACATGCCTTCTCATGTAGTACAGTGGTCTCCTGAACATTCAATAGCTGGAAGCCTAACTCCCAGGTACCACTGAAGAGTGAGATACTTTGAACTAGGCTTACATTTTCTTCATTTCTCTGGTTTACAGACAATGTCCCTAGCTGGGAATAATTTATATGTGAAAAGAGAAAGAAGCCAATGTTCTGCTCATTTCTCACAGGCACCTGGATAATGTCAAACAACTTGGGGGAAAACATTTGGTTTTATATTGCCAATTGTTGGAGGTCAAAATTAAAAATGGGGGGAAAATTGGTTAGATGAACTGAAGGAATATAAGTTCATTAAGGCTGCTAAACACAGCATTTACAAAGAACTCCCTTGGAATTACATTTTAGCAGCTATTAGCAGAAGTATTATTCTGAATAGTCTTAAGTTCATTTTAAATTCTAGCAGAGATACTAAAAATGGAATATTTTAAAAATGAAAAATGAGTAAAAATAAAACAAAGAATTTTCTTTTCTTTGGGGGGGGTTTATAAAGTATACATCATGTGAAAAAGGTAAAATGAGTTGTGTGCTGTGTCTTAAAGCCAGCATAAACAAAACCCTCTTAGCATATGTCCCGTACAGTAACTGTTCCTCTGTAGTTCCCTCAAGTAGTAACGGTGTGATTTTTATTGGTCAGACCACTGATTTATCAACTAAAGATTTCCCAATTAAAGACCTTTTTTTTTTTTTTTTTTTTTTGACTACATGGTTAATGGGAGTTTCTCTATTTATTACTTAATATCACACTTGACTGGTGTTTATGCCAGCAGGCTAATCACCCATGGGCACTTCAGACTGGGATGTAGAAGGAAAAAATTATCAGTAAAATTGATGACAGATTAGGACATACTTAATTTTACTGCTCTGTTTGATATCTATGATTTCACTGCTGATAATAGTGTTTTTAATTTGAAAGTGACCAGTGATGAAAATTGTTATTCTAAAAAGTTGTAATTGTTTTCCTTTAAAACTCTGTACTGAAAAGATTCTTGTTCTGAGGGAAAAAGGAATTTTGACACAAACTGCACAGATCAAACGTATTTTTTCAGAACTGTATTATATTTCATTTATTTGCGTGAAGGAAGATGCACTATCACCTGAAAAAGCTTTTCAAAGTCAGACTGTGTTTTCACTATGTCTACGGGCAGCATAGAAAAGATGATAACCAGCTCTTCAGAGCTGGCTAATAAATTACTTTAAGTAGTACAGTCTAGTGCCTTCAGCTCCCACTGACATAATCAATTGGAAGAAATGCCTCCATATTTCCTCCTGTGTTGGGTCAGGTTTGTTTTAAGGTTGAGCTAAACAGCTCATCCGATCCTAGAATTTTCATCTCAGAAACATGGGAATAGTCTGAGGGGTGGGAGTGGGCTGCACTTCTTGAGAAAGCTTATGCTTCATTTCTAAATATAAGCAATGCTAACAATCAGTACGCATTCAGAGGATTATTAACCTATTATTTCACCTTAAAAATGGCATGATATGAACATTAAATATGTCGATTTTTCAGAGCTGACAAATAGCATTCATTTTGTAGATTCCAGAATGTCCACATTGGAAAACATACTAGCAGACACAGTAGTAAAGTAGATGAGAAACTGGATTTACTAAGGGGAATTGCTAAGAGAAAGATTATTTTTATCTTTTGTTTTCATCTTAGAATGAATTTATTATCCTGCAGAAACAGACTTGTCTAAAAATTTTCATCTCATTAATCTCATCCAAAGTCTATCAATATTGTAGCCAGAAAAATATACACAGACTTTATACTAATGAACTTGATTTTTCCCTTTATATTGTATTTTCTCAGACATATATAAAGTTGAGACTTAACACGCTCTGGCAGATTTAAGAGAGTTCAAGCATATGTGCTATCTGTTAAATTAAACTGGAGAGAAAAGGTGAAGAGATGCTCTCCGAGAGTGACATTCTCTTTAAAATCTTATTGACACCAGATGTTAGTCTTACCATAAAAGCCTTTTTGTTTGTTTGTTTGTTTATTTCTTTCTGCAGAAGAAGTAGAAAGTTGCATTTGTCCAGCAGTGGAGCCAGCATGTTGTTTTAGACAGGAAAGAAGGAAATAAAAGAGGAAAAAAAAAAGCCTTGGGGCAAGTTTTAATATACAAAAGGAAAGAGTTACAGCCATCTGGCATTTTGACAGAATGGATCAACTACCCTCCTGTAGCTCCTTCTTTCTTTTTAATCTGCAAGGTTAACTGCTGGCCTGCCTTGCAGGTATTTATGGTGAAAACATACAGGTTTCTGTCTGCTGAGCGTGCTGTCTGTTTACTCCACTTAAAACAGAAGTCTTGAACAGCTTCCCTGTCTGTTTAGATCACTGAAAATTACTAGCATTGGTCCAAGCTTGCAGTCTTCTCTCATACAAAACTCCCATTGAATTTAAAGGGATTTTGCGTAAGAACAGTGGGATCAGCTTCATATTTGCATTCTGTCTTTATGAGATAAGAAGTGTTCACAAACTGTTTTAATGGAAAATATTAAACTACTATTATGTGATTGCATGGGCTTTCTTTTGCAAGACAGAGGATTATTATATCTTCGGCTAAAGCAAATTCTACAGGCATTTTGTCGACAAGTAGCACACTGAATGGTAGTCAGTAATTTGTTTATGTTACAATGGCTGGTTTCCACTGAAAAAAAAATAACAGCCACTACCAAAGCAACAAAAGGCTATGTTTTTAGGTGGTTCATTCTCACTGCACACAGAAAAGTAATATATATGTAACATCATTTGTTACCTGCAGGTCATTTAACTCTCAGTGCCCACACAGTTCCCTTAGGCTCCCTCTTGGTACAAGAATTCTTGAAAAACACAACCACAAAATTCTTCATGACGAGAACTGTTACAGCAACATATAATATGTCTTCCCTTGTGCACACTGTGTTATCTATAGGAAGACAGAGGTATCATTTACCTGTAAAACAAGACCAGTTTTTTCATAAGAGACCAAGGAATACAAGCTCTTTTTGATGACTTGAAACTCAGAAGGAGTTTAACTCTGAGTTCCTTTCAGAATGGCAGTGAGATTTACAAATTCCATTTACATTAAGATGTCTTTAAATGTAGTAGTGAAAAGAATTTAGATTAAGGCTGCTTAGTTGTTTGGGGTTTCTTTTGCACATTTTAAGTTTCCTGAAAATTATTTGAGTGCTGGGAAAAAAATTTAATATAAATTAATATGTATCCCAAGATCTCCAAAGGCTATAATTTCTTAGGTTTTCAAGATTGTTTCCTTGAATTTGGGTAATGGATGAGATTTTTTTTTAAATTTAGTGGCGACATTTATCAATTGACACCCGGTTTCCCAAAATGTGCATTACAAGCCAGTCTCGAATTGTCACAGACACTTACAAAATAATACATATGGGAGCGTAGGTGGTGAAACTGATGTGGTTGCTCTAAACTGGAAAATACAAGAAGGAAACAATGTCCATTCTTTTAGTAGAATTGTAGATGAAACAGAAAATGTCAAAGTGTCTTTGCTTAACTGGCCTGATATTGTAATTAAGATATGAACATAATAAGGAAACATGCAGGAACTTTAAACTTCTAATATGTAGTGGAAACATGTCTCTACAACTACATACGAGCACTAGGAAGAAAGGTAAACAAGGAAAGCAAAAGCCATCCCAGTTCACTAAGGCCTTCAGCCTACAATGAAAGAAAACTTGCTCAAGATACCTAACAAAAATGAAGACACTGCATTCTTAGAAGTTTTTCAAAAGCATTTTTATAATTATGGAAGCTAAGGGTTGTTGTGACAGGTTTCTTTAATGACATTTTATATGCCCTGTGCTACTTAGGCATATCAAATTAGGGTTAAAATAAAATGAGAAACTCTTTAACTCATCTTCCTTTATTATTTTAGCATACATTAAACTCAGAAAGTGGAGACGTAATCTTAAGTAACATCCTCTTTCTCTGATTTTTGAAATGTACAGTCACATCCTCAGGAGTTTTGCAGCAGACCATAATCAGAAGGGACATTCCAACCTGAATGCCAGAGGCGAAAACTCACAAATTCTGCTGAAGAATACTCACAGTGCCCTTCCCCCTCCCCCAAATTCCTCCCTGGACACTGAGCCACATCTCCAGCAGTGATCAGGAAATTAAGTAAAGGTGCAGTCATGGACCCAAGGAACTCGTGGTTCAGATTTTGTTTGTAGTTACTCATTTTAAATGAGCATTTGCACTTCTAGGATTCATGTGGAAGAAATAAAGACACAAAAGAGAATCAGGCACAAGGGAAGAGGAAATTAATTACACATCCCTGATTCAAAGGTATTTGGATAATAATATTTTACCTATGTTTTTATGTACATAACTGTGTGTAAGTATGCACCTCACATTTGTCCTTTCCTCTACAAAGGACGCTGCTAGAATAACAGAGGAAATTGAGCTAAACATTCCTTTTTTATTTTTATTTTATTATCAAGTGTCTTGACAGTATGGAACTGTGGATATAAAACAATTATTTTGGGGAAAAAAAACTTCTAGCTGAGGATAAAAAAGAATTGGTATTAGTGGAGGTACTAGAAACATAGAGCTGGCTGTGAATTTTTTAATTTTTTTTTTTTAATTACATCTTTTATCAGAAAATTCCAAATCTTTGAAAGAAAACTCTTCCAAGGAAATTTAGGTAAGGGTTAAATTGATATTATATTAATTACATTTGGGATTGCTTTTCTGGGTGAGAAAAGATTCCCATTGTAGCAAAGCAATAATGAGATCAACAAATAACCAAGTCATTCAATTACAGCATGTGAAAATACCGTTCAAGTTCTTATGCTGTTTGATTGGAACTGTTTTGCACCTCTTCCTTTGCAGTTTATGAACTTCTTTTAGACAAGACCATACTGACCGTGCAAAACGTGCTGTTTGTTTTCACTTTGGCCTCCAAAAATGGCTTCCTCTACCTGAGAAATCCACCCCACCAAGTTCCACTGCAATCAGTTGAGCAGTGCTCTGCCTGATTTCAGGTAAGGGTGTGAAACAGTATCTTTCCTGTCACAGTTATTTTCCTTCCATGCAGGACATAATACATGTTTTCCAAGCATCATGGTTGACATTACATACAAAATGTTATATTTTGGCACTCTGAATTTGTGTAATCTGTGTTCTTTGCAACTGTTCTTGTTTCTTTAGTAGTTTACTTCATGGGGAATTTTGCCTGTCCTTCTGTGATGTGACATGACATTGATCAGCATTTGTGGGAAATTTGGGGAAGTTACAATTCCTCATTCTTGCTAGTTGCCACATAGCAGGTTTTAGGCCAGAGAAAAATCAAACAAACAAATGAAAACCTCTTTAAAACTGAAAAAGAAAATGTTGTGTTTCCTGTACGGAGGTACTGTGATATTATAAACATGAGAACTAAAATTATTTCACAATTAACCGCATGGTACCGTTCTAGTACTTTGGTTTTCCAACTATTCTGTACCCAACTACTCTAATTTATCGATCTTATCTTTGAAATTGAGAAAGAACTGCCTTTTTCCAGTGTTAGTCGATTGCTGGTTCCTGCTAAAATGACTAAATGTGGTGATATTGTGCATCCATAATACAGGCTTGCTGTTTTCCCAAGACTAAGGAATTTGATTTGATTAGATTTCAGGTTAAACTCAGTCATGACTCATGAAAAAGGTCATATTTCAGAATTAAAAAAAATATAGATAATGTAGCACAGCCAAACCAATTCAAAGCACTGGATGGTCCCTTTCTTTCCTTCTGCACACACATTGCATGTACATATGCATTCTCTCCCATTTCCCACCATCTGTCCCTCATACAGATACTTCTTAATTTTTGAGCAGACAAGGTGAGGGATATGAATGTTTTAGGCTGTATAGCTTGAAGACATAATTTCATCCTTTAATTAGTTTCAGGAAGCCTAATAGGGAAATTCACAGAAAATTGAATGTTCTAGTGTATCTGTCTCCCTTGCTGCTGAAAGGCTGATTTACAACTGAAAACAGAGTTTTGTAATAGAAGAAGAGCGATTTGATATAAGTAGTTAGTAGAAGAGGATATATAAGGTTTTGCTATTTAGCAAAACTTTTACCTCCTACACTACTAACGTGACTAAAATGAAGATTGGATTTGATCTTTCATAGATTATATGGAAAAGTGATATGTGAATTCACACCTGACTAGTGGTGGACACACAGACATTTCTTTTAAGCACTGCTGCTTTCTTAGTCATTTATTTCCTGCTCAACAAGCTGTTCAGAGATGCCGTCAGCTTACCAGCTCACTGGTCAACTCTGCAGCTTAAGGAAAATACAGAAGTGTCTGCCATTCATTTCGGGAGAAAAAGATAAGCTTGGCACTGTTGCTTTGTTCATCCTCCAGTTAAATTCTACTTGTAATATTATTGTGTTATTACCATTGAAACATATTTCTATCCCAATGGAGTTAGAGTAAGTAGATTTTATGCACACAACTATGTTGAAAAAATAGTCAAAAGTTTTCATAAGTCATAAATCCCCAAAAGGTTCCTGGAATAATTTTATATTTGCAAAGCTAGAACTTCAAGTGCGAGTTTGGAAACTACCACTTTTGATACTTCAGCGACAGGTACAGTTGCAAACACAGAAGTAAAGCATGATGGTAAATAGTCAGTGACATGATAACTTACTGGAGAAAAATGTAAAGTGTTTGCAACAGCATGGAAAGTAGGAATCATATGAGTAAATAGATTATGTAGAATTTCTACAGTGTGGCTGAGAATAACTGGATTGTTCGGGTTACTTAATGTCTTATATGATAATGAACTGATGTTTACAGAATGGCTAATAGCTTGAAAGAAAGTAATGGAACAAGCTGACAGAATGCTAACATTTCTCCCATACTGTGAAGTGGCTGAAATTATTGCTTGGTTCCTCTCATATTATAGCCAGAAACTGTTCTAATACCTGAAATAACATTCTTACTATCTTCCTACACCTGCTTTTTGAAAGAACACCAGCAACAAGGAAGGCTAAGGCCAACTTGGAATTAAACCTGGCAAGGGATGTCAAGGGCAATAAGAAGGGCTTCTTCAAGTACATCAGTAGCAAAGGGAAGACTAGGGAAAATGTGGGCCTGCTGCTGAATGAGGGGGATGCCCTGATGAAAGAGGATGCATAGAAGCCGGAGTTACTGAATGCCTTCTTTGCTTCTGTCTTTACTGCTAAGGCCAGCCCTCAGGAATCCCAGACCCTGGAGGTAAGAGAGAGAGCATGGAGAAAGTAAGATTTTCCCTTGGTTGAGGAGGATTGGGTTAGAGATCATTTAGGAAAACTTGACACCCACAAATACATGGACCCTGACAGGATGCACCCACGAGTGCTGAGGGAGCTGGTAGATGTTATTGCGAAGCCATTCTCCATCATTTTTGACAGGTCATGGAGAACAGGAGAGGTGCCTGAGTAGTGGAGGAAAGCTCATGTCACACAAGTCTTCAAAAAGGGCAAGAAGGAGGACCCGGGAAACTACAGGCAAGTCAGCCTCATGTCCATCCCTGGAAAGGAGATGAAGCGATTTGTTCTGGATGTCATCTCCAAACACGTTGAAGAACAGGAAGTTATTGGAAGTGGTCAACACGGATTTACAGCTCATCCTGGATGTTGTCATTAAGCATGTAGAGGAAAAGGAGGTTATCAGGAATGGTCAATATGGATTCATGCTTGACTAATCTGATAGTCTTCTATGATGGCATGATGGTCGCCACGCCTTTCTGAAGGCGACACATGACTGTCTGGGAGGATGAGGGGACAGCAGCGGACGTTGCCTACCTTGACTTCAGCAAGACTTTTAACACTGTCTCCAGTAGTATCCTCATAGGTAAGCTTAGGAAGTGTGGGTTAGATGAGTGAACAGTGGGGTGGATTGGGAACTGCCTGAATGGCAGAGCTCAGAGGGCTGTGATCAGCAGTGCAGAGTCTAGTTGGAGGTCTGTAACTAGCAGTGTTCCCCAGGGCCCAGTCTTGTTCAACATAGAATCATAGAATGGTTTAGGTTGGAAGGGACCTTGAAGATCATCGAGTTCCAACCGCCCTGCCATGGGCAGGGACACCTCCCACTAGACCAGGTTGCTCAAAGCCCCGTCCCACCTGGCCTTGAACACCTCCAGGGATGGGGCATCCACAACTTCTCTGGGCATCCTGTTCCAGTGCCTTACCACCCTTTAAGTGGTAGCAATCCTTGTTAGAATGCAGTCACTGAGGAGGATGACCATCCCCTGCCCCACGGCTGGCTGGATGAGGGGACAGAGTGTGCCATCAGCAAGTTTGCTGATGACACAAAGCTGGGAGGAGTGTCTGATACACCAGAAGGCTGTGCGAGACCTGGACAGACTAGAGTGTTGGGCAGAGAGGAACATAATGAAGTTCAACAAGGACAAGTGTAGGGTCCTGCATCTGGGGAGGAACAACCCCATGCACCAATACAGGTTGGGGGTTGACCTACTGGAAAACAGCTCTGCAGAGAAGGACCTGGGAGTCCTGGTGGACAACAAGTTGACCATGAGCCAGCAATGTGTCCTTGTGGCCAAGAAGGCCAATGGCATCCTGGGGTGCACTAAAAAGAGTGTGGCAGGTTGAGGGAAGTCATCCTCTGCCTCTACTCTGTCCTGGTGAGGCCACATCTGGAGTACTGTGTCCAATTCTGGACTCCCCAGTTCAAGAAAGACAGGGAACTACTGGAGAGAATCCAGGAGAGTGCTACAAAGATGGTCAAGGGACTGAAGCACCTCCCTTATGAGGAAAGGCTGAGAAACCTTGGTCTGTTTAGTCTGGAGAAGAGAAGACTGAGAGGGGATCTCATCAATGCTTACAAATATATAAAGGGTGGGTGTCAAAAGGATGGAGACAGACTCTTTTCAGTGGTGCCCAGAGACAGGGCAAGGGGCAATGGGCACAAACTGGAACACAGGAAATTCCATCTCAACATGAGGAAAAACTTCTTGATTTTGAGGGTAACAAAGCCCTGGAACATTCTGCCCAGAAATGTTGTGGAGTCTCCCACTCTGGAAACATTCAAAACCCGCCTGGATGCATTCCTGTGCAACCTGCTCTAGGTGAACCTGTTTTGGCAGGGGGATTGGACTAGATGACCTCTAATGGTCCCTTCCAACCCCTAACATTCTGTGATTCTGTGATTCTGTGAACTGATCTGTGAACTGATCTGCTTACTGGTATTCAGGAATAAAAGGTACCATTTAATCAAAGGTGGTGGTCTTTAGAATAATAGGGAACATTAAGAAAAAGATTTTCTGCTCTTCAGAAATATTACAGAAAAGTAGACCCAGGTTTTTGTGTGATGATCCTGCTATAATAATATGACTGGTGCCTCACTGGAGATCAGGAGTGACTGCAGCTGTGACAGTCTATATTTATGACTTTTTACAGGTTGCTCCTTTCAGTATTTCAGTAAGAGAGAAACTCTTTCCTTTTGTAGGCTAACATGATCTTATTTCAGTATATTTCCTTTTTTTCTTAACTTTAAGCCAGTGACACAGTAGGTGGTTGAGCCAACTGAAACAGAACTGTGTGTGTTCTCTCATGTACTTAGGCAGACATTTAACATAGTCCTCAGATCTCACAGTTCAACTATGAGACTCATTTTTTTCCTCTGTTACAGGAAATCTTTTACTCTAGGTAAAAAAAAAGAAAAGAAAAAAAAAGAAAGCAGTATTGCTTTAGTTAACTTTAACTTTATAGGGAGCTGTAATGAACATGTACCATCTTTTTGTTACTGGTTATGACTGCTGACATCTTTGGGTTTTTTTAGTTCTGAAAAGTCCACACATAAAGAAGGGACTTTCTCTCAGGTATTGCTACTAATACATTTTGAAAGGAAGTTTAATGAAAAAATTTAAGTTACAACATTGAACAAACAGATGAAAGGGATAAAAATTTTCATAAAACAGTGATAATAATATTTTTCTGAGCACATTACTAGATGTTTGTTCTTTATTTTCATCTTGATCATGCCAGTGATGAACAAGGCTTTCTACAAACCTGAAGTGAACAGCTTTGCATGCAAACATCTTGTAATAATATTCTTTGTGGTGATTATGATGTTTGTCAATTTAAGAATAAATTAAAGCAGTTTACTTCAGGACAAATGCAAAACAAGAAATTAAGCCAATAGAATGATTTAGGGAGCCATAAACTTCTACTTTTCTATGTCCTGATTCAAAGATCTCTAGAAATTACATAAACCCCCCAAAAACAGCAGAGGATTTTTTTTTTCATACAACCTTAGTTTGGAATTTAATATTTATTTTTTTTTTAGATACATTTACCTGAGTTAAACCAGCATCGTTTTTTATATCATTGCTTAAATAACACAACAATATCTTCCTGGTTGTTCTGAGTGGCCCTACTTGTTTCCCAGCTTGGCTTCTCCACAAATAATAACAGGTGTAAATAAATTAGTAAAGAAATATTCTCAAGATATAGCATACTTGTTTGGTTTGGCGCATATGTGGTAGAAATCCCAGAACGAGATAGAGTGATGGCACAACTATTTCAAGGTAGGAAAAGCAAGAAATATTTCTCTCTGCCTTTCATCTGCAGGTGCATATTGTTTTGGACATCAGTTTTGGTCAGACTTCTTTCTCTTAACCTAGATATTACTAATGACCTTAGAAGCTATTATTAGGCTTAACCTATATAGAATAAAACTTTTAGTGAGTCAAGTAATGCATCACATCTATAAAATATGTACGAATCAAACACATTGGGTTTTGTTTGCAGGCATTGTTTTTTGCCTGCATTATGTAGATACTAAATTCTTTCCTACTCTCAACACACAAAGGTTACATGGCAGCTGAAAGCTGCTCCCTTCAAACTTTTCTGGAAGGATTTTATTTTCCTTTTTGCCAGGTACTGAAGAAAGACATATATATATATATATATAGAAGAGAGACCCAGGCTTCTGGTTTCAGCCACTCATCCTCAGCAGTCCCAAACCAGCATGCTGAATTGTTCAGCTGTTGATGCAATATGCCCAGAAAAGATACAAAATGTGGGACATTTCCAATATCCTCATGCATTTCAGAGCACCATCCTGGCTTGAACTTTAATAGCTACAGTATGTGTCTATGTTTTAACTCAGGCCTCCTGTTGATGTATCAAATTTACCTTAAAAAATACCATGTTGTTAACACAGCTAAATAATGCAGATTTGTTGCCTTTGTTTGCTTTCAAATATTTTTATTCATTTATTCTGTTCATTTGCTCATTTTAAAGGCTCAGTAATACAGTGGCACACAAATTGGCTGTCCAAGGTGATGCCCTGGACAAGTGAAAACCGAGTACATCACTGGCCCAAAACAAAACTCTGTCATTCACCACAAGCTGGAAAGGAGGCAAGGCCTAATTCCCATTTTAATTAACTGTTAAATGAAATTCAGAAGTCTGGATAGAAATTCACAATGCAATGACAGCTGGCCTGCTGCTGCCAGAGTATATGTAGTATCATTTTTTCTCCATAATACTTCACTTTTTTAATAATAATAATAATTAAAAAAAAACCATAGTGGAAGCAAGTACTCACCAGCTGTTCCTTTCACAACATAAATAAAAGTGAAAGGCTGAAATACATGAGGAGTTTAAATTAATCCCAGTTGGCAGAGGAGAAGATGTTTCATGACAGGTAAAACTCCAACTTTATCACTTTTCTCCACCTCAGCAATGAGACAATTTGAAATGGTGTGTTTCTATGGTACCCTTAACACTTCTAATCCTTTAACTAATTTGTGAGGAAAACCCAGTTTTGAGAATTTTTTTACTGTGAATAAAGGAGAGGAGAAGGGGGAGGGGAGCTTGGAGAAGGAGGAGATATTTGTCCTAGGAACAGTGATCTAAAGAGTTGAAGTGCTTTGGGCCTTGAAAAGCAGGATATTCCAGTTGGAGAACCAAGGGCCAAGTTGATTGTTTTACTGCTGACAGACTGAAATAAGTCAGTGAATGCAAAACATACAGAAAAGTGTTAATGCAGATACGTATATACTTTCCCATAAACTTGAGATAAGATATACAATATCCCCAAAGGGAATTTTAAAATGGGAGAAGGTCATACAGACTTGTAAGAAAAGTGCTTATAAGGAAATGTGTGTAATATAAAGTCATAAAATACAGTAAAAGGTTTTTGAAAAGTCTAGTGAATCAATGGTTTAATGTGATGGCTCTTTTTAAATGCAAAGCAACCAAGGCCATGCTGAGCTATTATATGACAGGGCCATTTGTAAATATGATTAACTAACTCACTTGAGTTTTTTTCTCTCATAATTTCTGTGGTAACCTGTCTTAATTGATATTCTATGAAACTAATGGAACATTAGGCTGCACAGTCAGTTCTAGTGGACCCATCCAATGTACTTGACACTGCTTACCTTGTGAAAGTGAATTGAAATCCACAGGAATGAAGTATAATATTGCATATATTTCTTTTCTGAGTAGCTGGGTCGCTGGTGTGGTTAGATTTTTATTATTTTTTATATATTTGCAAAATGGAAATTTAGCAAGTCATCTCATGTAACTAAATTCATTGGTCACCTTCATATTTCAAAATGACTAATGACTTCATGCTTAGAAGTTTCTACTAATGAGTTACTTGGAAGTCTAGTGTCAGAAAAGTAACAGAATAATTTGAGGCGCAAAGTTCTGCCACCTTTGTTTTGCAGCAGTTGGAATTTTTAGCATCTTACCAGTTCAAAATATTTTTAAACACTCAGAAAAATCTCAAAGGATACGCCAAAGAGACAGACAGGATTTTTCCTGTTGCAAGCTACTGCAATATGAACCACTGTGAACAGTACCAGAAAGTTCTTGCAGAAATAGTCTTAATTTCAATTTGAGATAGGATAACAATATGCTTGTTCCTAGTTGCAGATACCTAGCAAGTAACTGCACAAAATTAAATTTTGCAGCCTACGTGAGAGGATTTTCCTTCTGCCTAAGTTTGTAGGTGCAGAGGAATGACTGATGCAGCTAGTCAGCTAGTTTACACACAGATGTCTACACTCTAGGTATCTATGATTAGCTAAATCAGTCCTACCTAAAATGTACATCTTGGACAGGATTCATCTCATTTAACTGTAAACCTTTGAAACTTAGACATCTGTGACTGAGGTCATCACTCTAACTCTCTTCTTTTTATAGGGAATGGAAGTGAAAAAAAAGAAATATCAAGAGTTAGAGTTTCTCATCCTAAGATAAATATTTAAAATAGACCAAACCAAACACTTTCCTGAGGCCTGCAGTGACGACAGCTTTGTTTCTATTTTGAACATGGTCTTGTTTCCTTTCCAATCAGAAGTGATAAAATTACTCCTGTACAGTTCAGAAATACTCCTCTAAAAACCCTAATGAAACCAATTGTTTTGACTTTATTCCAAACTAAATGTGTGTTTCTATTGATGCAATTTAGGAAATCAGACTTTGGCTTTAAACCAGCTGGCAAATGATTTGGAACTTGATATTTTCAATTAAAATAATATTTAATTGATCTTTCTAAACATATCTTTACTGTTTTCTCCCCTCCCCCCTTTTAGCTAGAACTGATAAAAACATCAGAGAACAATGATATAGTGACATATTGGTATCTTGGAAAAGACACTCTTCTATCTCTCAGACAATGAAATTGTCACTAAGTTGGGATCTGTTTGTATTCATTACAAATGAACTGTTCCACCTCCTCATGCCTCTTTTACTTCAGCATAATAATGTCTGGGGAATACAGGAGTTAATCTTACTGCTTAATCTACAAAGCTTATATTAGTAGACTTAGGAGTTAGTGTTGAGACTCAGTGTAATTGCAGGGGGGTTATTTGTTCAGTTCCATGAACAGCATGGGTAGAACTCAAGCCTTTACAACTCTGACAGAGTTTTGTCATTTAAAATATTTCACAAGATCCTGTAGTATTTCCAGATCTTATTAAGGCAGAGAAATGAAGACAAGAAAGACACAGTTATTGGTGTGTCAGTTTTAAGGACTCTATGAGCTGTTACGCAAGATGACATCTGAAACCTCTCTGCTTCAATATTTTGTCACTCGCACTGACCTGCTCTCACTGGTTTAGAAGAAGATGCAAATTGCCTTGCTGTATGAGTTTTTACCACTGAACTTTAACACTAAATAATTAGAAGCTGACAGTCTGCATCCTAAGGTTTCACACACCATCCACATTATATATTCTTTAAAAAAAAAATGTATTAAACAGTTGTCACAGTATTATAACAATGACTAATTGTAAACTATGGGAAAACTTGTCTTTGTCAGTTATGGTTCAGAAATACTTCAACTTCCCTGTTTTCTGAGGCAGGAGAATAAGACTCCTGTCTTATGGATCAGGATTAAAGGGAGGATTAAGACTCCTGACTCTTACAGGTCAGGGTTAAAGGGAGGGCAGGGACAGATGATGTTACAGTGGGGATCTGCTACAAGTCACCCAACCAGGAAGACCGAGAGGAGGAGGCCTTCTGTAGACAGATAAGAGCAACCTCATGTTCACAAGTCCCGGTCCTCATGGGGGACTTCAACCACCCTGATATCTGTTGGAGGGACAACACAGAAAGGCATAAGCAATCCAGGATGTTCATGGAATGTGTTGATGCCAACTTCCTTCTCCAAGTGATAGAGGAGCCACCAAAGAGAGATGCCATGCTGGACCTTGTTGTCACCAAGGAGGGGCTGGTGGGGAATGTCATGCTCAAGGGCAATCTGTACCACATGGCATCCTGGTCCCTAAATTGGAGAGACATGGATTTGATGGATGGATCACTCAGTGGAGAAGGAACTGGCTGGAAGGTCACACTAAGAGTTGTGGTCAACGGCTCCATGTCCAAGTGCTGAGCAGTGACAAGTGGTGTTCCTCGGGAGTCAGTACTGGGACTGGTGCTGTTGGCGACATGAACAGTGGGATTGAGCTCACCCTTAACAAGTTTGCCGACAACACCAGAGTTCATAATTCAGGAAATCAACTTGAAAATCTGGTTTTGCTGGCTGTTACTCAAGAAATATCAATACTAATTTCTAGAAAGTAATGCGAAGAATGCAATTGTTTCTTCAAAGGTCAATATTTCAACATTTCCAGGGACTCTTCCTCATTTTCCAGTCTCTACAATGAAGCAGACTACAGCCCCACAAAAGGAGTTGATAGCACTGTCTGTAAGGGGAAAAATTGTTTATAGAAGTCAGCTTCTTGCTTATAAGCTGAACAATTCCTCCCCTCATATATCCTGATTAATTAAGATTCTGTTACAAAACACATCATTACTTTGACGATGCTATGTCCCTTGGCAGCTTCATCTCAAATTCCGTTTGTAAAACATACAGTGTAGTTTTTAAACATGTTTCTGTTTTTAGAGGAATATTTCTTAATTCTTTAGTGAATATGACTTTGTACTAGTTACAATAAGTAATTTGTTTAATAGCTTTCATAAGATGTAGATTATGTGCACCATGGTTACCAGCAGCTGAGACTGGGGGAAAAAAAATGACCAAGTGATTTCTCATTGTTTTTAAAACATCTAATTACAACCTTAACAATGAAATCTGCATTACTCTGAGATAAGTCATAGTACTTTTATTCATTAGTAGCCAACTTAGAAACCATCAAAATGTGGAGCTGTGATTACTATTACCCTTACTGAAGAATTTGATGTTTGTGTTTAGTGAGGGGTATCTGCCAACTTTTAGCAGAGTTATTGCGAGATCAGAAAGACCACATTCATATATCTGTTTATCTCCTGAGAATAAGATGGACCTGGAAGTCTGAAATGTTCCTTAAAAAAAAGCGTCCGCATAGCTGTTGCAAGTGTGACATTTCTTTTTTCAAATTGCAACTGTTCCTCTCTATTTGCAGTGGAGTTAATTTTGCCTTTATTATGACCATGGGTGCATGACTGTTTCAAAATATTGGGAAAGGGCAATGAGCCAAAATCATTATCTTCACTTGAAGTGTTTAATACCAAACGTAAATATTGGAGGGGCTTGAGTGCCCGAGCCATCCCTCCAGGCTTTATGCATCTGATTATAAATGTCCCTGCTGCACTGTCAGCTAGTCCCCATCATGACTTCAGTCCAGTGTTGTCAAGGAAATAATAAGCTAGAGTCTTCCATTGCTTGTCAGTATGGGGACAGTGCTTAAAGAACACATGGGTTGGTTTCCCCTCAAATACTCCTGTATACTAAAATTGTTAATAAGCAATTAGCAAAATTAGAAATAGAAATAGAAATCAGGCTGGTTTAGATGCTAATTCCCCCTGTATATTTCATGCAGCATTAAAACCTTTAGTGCCCAGTGAGATACTCTTCATAAAAAGAGAAAGTAAGCTGATGCCTACCTTCTACATACACTTCCAGTGGTCAAAGCTTTTATTCTCTGGTCTAGAAGAACGAAAGAATCTAATGCCTTTTTTCACTTCTTCATGGAACAGTAGCACCTGAGGGAGACAGAATTTATTGCAACAATCCATTGCCAGGAATACATTAAGCACATAGATGAATAAAGGGCATACAAGAATGCTCTGCTTTCACAGAGAAACGTGAAATACAAGAAATACAGCCTTTTCCCAAATATCCTCCCTTAAGATTTACATTTTATTTCAAATGAAATTCTTGGTGGTCATTACTTGTTCTTGCTTTTCTAAGGAGTGAAATGTATTTCTCAAATTATTTCCAGAGTTCCATGAAGTAGATAATAAACTTTCAAAGAGCTATGGTGTTTGTTACATACAAACCTAACTTATTACTTTGTGCTATTCTCAGCCTAGAATCTTATAGAGATTGTAAAGAAGTATATATTCCTCAATGTGGGACAGATATTTGTAATTGAGCTTTTAATCTCCAGGGACTGGGGATTTATGATTTTTAGAGCTGATGTAAAAAGTAAAAGCTATGCTAGACTAGTGTAGTTCATTAATTAAGTTCACACTGCGTAGTGAGTATCAGAATGCAGCTTCTTATCAATATATCTCATCAAAACTCATATTTCACCTAGACCTGGATTACTTCTGTATTAATATTGTCTTTCAGCATTTTTTTATTAAAATAGATATTGGAGTAAATTTTGAGATTGGTTTGTGGTTTGGTTTTTTCCTCTTCAGTTTAGTGAATATATATTTAGATAAAATGCGTTCTGTTTTCCCAAATCATCAGCTCCATCTTGGCTTTCTTTAATTTTGATGTCTGCAAGAGAATTAATCATACCAGGCCAAAAATACGTGCCATAGTGCTATTTTTTCACAGCTTTGGCAGACATGGTATGTGACCTACAAACACTTTTGCTGTTCTGGACTAACAACTAGAGCACAGGAGGCATGGGATTAAGCAGGTGTGTATATGTATTGCAGATTCAATTAGTCAATGGAGAAAACTTCTAGAAGACAATTAATCTAAGATGAACAAGTCTTATGAGGAGTGGCTGAGGGAACCGGGGTTTAGTCTGGAGAAAAGGAGGCTCAGGGAAGACCATATTATATATGGTCTTATATATGGAAGACCATATTGCTCTCTACAACTACCTGAAAGGAGGTTGTAGTGAGGTGGGGGTCACTCTCTTCTCCCCAGTAAAAAGCAATAGGACGAGAGGAAATGGCCTCAAGCTGTTCCAGGGGAGGTTTAGATTGGACACTATGAAAAAAATTCTTCACCGAAAGAGCATTGGAACAGGCTCCCTGGGGAAGTGGTTGAGTCACCATCCCTGGAGGTATTTAAAAGATGTGTAGATGTGGTGCTTAAGGGGGACATGTTTTAGCAGTGGACCTGGTAGTGTTAGGTTAATGGTTGGACTTGGTGATCTTAAGGTTCTTTTCCAACCTCAAAGATTCTATGAATCTATGATTCTACGATTGTGTGACCTTAAGGCATGTCAGAGGAACTGCCCTTTAAGGGTGTTATTTTTCTTCACTCAGTAAACAAGATGACTAAGATGTCTAGCTCACCTTAGAACCACCTTTTCCACATATTTATTTCCAGGTGAGCTTGATAGTTAGTATTACCTCAGTCTACGTAATTTGTAAATGCATAAACACATTTTTATGTGTTTATTTTCCTAATGTTTCATTTATCCAGTCAAGGAATAGAAACAATATCATGAAAGAGTAATGAGACCAAGAAAAATGGCTCAGTATCCTCATCAGACTTGATGATACAAGGAATCAAGTCATCATACTAAACCAAGAGAATAAGAATTGTTTACAGAAATAATTCAAAACAATAAATGCCAAGAAATCCTGATTTATTTTTTTTGTAAGCAATACAGAAACAAGGAAAATAATGCCAGCAAAGTTTGTTAAATAAAAGTTTCCGTGCCTCTGATCTGTATCTTATATATTCATTGTGACTAGAGTCGGTGTTTTGAAGTGCAGTTGTCTGAATGCATCACAAAAGGATGAAACAATATAACTTAACATTTATTTATTTATTTACTTCTGTGGAAAGCAAGTGCAGTTGTACTCACGTTAATGGAATTCTGCTTGCTTAGCCCTAAAATTATTTTGTCCCACTGGATAAGCGATCACGGGTAGCAGCACTTTTAGGTAAATATTATTCTTTTCATATTGCTCTGGAGGAAATGTTACAGAGAATTAAGGGTTCTGTCCAATACCACAAAGGGTATCTGGTCTCAAAGTTTGCATTAAAACAGTTTCTTTGCTCTCAGGCCTCAACTCAAATCACACCTCTGTCTAAAGGAAAAGGTTCTGCATTGCCTTGTAAACTTCTCTTTTTGTGACATTTTGGGACTGCTGACAGGAAGTTTTCAGGTTATGCTTGACATTTTGATAAGTAACATCACATGAATGATCTTAACTTTGCCTTACTCATGTTGCGTTGCTTTTCGTTGCTTTTGATCTGCTCTGGAAAAGAGACAATACTCATAATATCTTTCTTCAGTCTTTTTCATACTATGTGATATAGCACACAGTTAATTTATATTTGCTGTAATTAAAATTATTGAAGCACCATCATGATTTTTTTCTTTATCCAAACTTATTATTTAATTGAAGTTCTAGATTTTGCTTTCAAACCTAGAATGAAGAGAAAGGGAACAGATAGCTTACACATAGACTGACCTAATTTTAAAGTCAAGGTGAAATAGATTTATTTTGTTGTCCTGCTTTGGTTTACTAACATCTGAGTGTAATTTTTATGCAAAAGCTGAAAGAGTTCAAGGTGTATAATAGGAAAATTTATGTTTAGAAATCAGTTTAAAACCCTTCTTTACAATGTTTTTTCCTCATTATAATGAAAATTAAGTTATTATTAACCACCTGTCTTTATCATCTTTTTCTGTCTCATATTTACCCAGAATGTTCTGCACCCCCAAATCAAACAAGTCATTAAAAATTCCTCTTTCCTAGGCAGTGTAATGGAAGGCATCTGGGTATTATAGTGATTTTCATCAGCATAAAACCCTTATGACGATTTTAGTGGGTTGGAGGGAAGAAAGCAGCTGAATCAATGGTTTGCTACTGTTTTCCTAGTTTTCATAGTACTGCAAAGAGCATATCTCAGAAGACACTCTCTGTACTGTGACACAGAGAGAGGTAATAGCTGAATTTGGAAGGAAAATAACTGGAATGATGGTGTGAACTTCATAAATTTTAAAATAAAGAGGTCTGTGACTTTGACCTTTAATCACAAGGAAGCAAAGAGGATCCACACACCTGTAATCATCAAAATAACTGTGAAGTAACCGTCTCTTTCCTACCAGAAACAACGTTGAAAAATCCTCATAAAAATTTTCAGTGCATTTAATGGATATGTTTTCTTGGAGTTGAACTGCATAGGGTGTCCTTGAGTTAGTGTGGGTTGGAACAAATAGGCAAGAATAAGATGAGAATATGTGTCGTTTGTTACTGAGGATGTGCACTGTATGGATAAGACTGAAGGAAAATATGTGTAAGTTTCTGGAAATTAGGTGCAAGACAAGCAAGGAGGGTGTGATAGTTACTGTGACCATCCAAGTGGCTCAGTATTAGTGTATAATTTATGAGTGCAATTGAGCGTATGAATAGCCTGAACCTTCTATCATTAGATCAAAGATGGGCTGCTCTTTTCAGTCAATCACATTACTTCTTTATCATTTGTCTGTGATAAAAGGTTTAGTGGTGTCAGGGAAAATCCTTTAATGTATCGGTAACTGAAGAGTACACTGTGTCTAGCACTGGGGGAAAAAAAAAACAAACGAAAAACCCAACCCTGCTCCAAACTTTAGTTACTTACCAGCTGATGTGTAGTCAGAGAGCAGGTTCAGTGCTGCAATGTGCTATTTCAGTGGTATTTGCTCTGTACAAGGTGTGTATTTATTCATTTGAGGCTATGAAGTGATGTATGAAATGGAAGAATATCCCTTACCCTGTGCACTATAGGTTGTTTAGCATATGCTGGTCATAGAATGATTCACTTTCTCATAAATGAATTTGGAATACTTCCCAGAATAGAACTACCTCTCAAACTTGTAACTTTGGCTGACAGTGCCGAACTTCAAGGAAAGAGTGGGGTACTGCCTCTCTGTGCAATGCACATTTGGGATTTTCCATCCTCCTGAGAGATTTTTTGATTGCTTCTTGCTGTTCAGTTCTGAGGAAAAGAAAAAAAAAAGACAAAAACAAACAAAAAACAGTCTTATGTTCTGGAGTTTTATGACTGCAGTAGATACGGCGTTAGCTTTATGTCTATGTGTGTGATTCTGTTGGTTTTCTTGTGATGAGCCTGTTTGGTCAATTATTCCAGCAGTGCATGACTAATATCTTTACAGAGTAGTTCCCAAGTTAATTGATACTGCAGAAATTAGCCAGATAAAGAGAAAATGAATAGGTTTGGGGTTTTCTTAATTCTTCCATCTGCACTCTCCACTTTTACCTTGTTCCTTTAGCAAATTAATAATGGTTTAAAAAAAAAAACACAGTAACTGTATTAGATTTTTGCCATTCAGATTAATGAATAAACAGCACTGCTGTAAGCCTTATCTCCTTCCTGAGTACACATTTCAATTTTCTTTGAGATTTTACACTTTCATTATATTTTATAACATGAAAAAATGAAAGTGTGTGAAGTCCTTGAAATTTCCTCTGCAGAGATTACTATTTAGTTAGTTAAATACTAGGGAATGAAGGATTTTTCAGTGAGTGAAAAGGCTGAATAATTAAATATCTAATTTCTTAAATTTCATGCTACTTGAGGCCCTCATCAAGCTCGCATAAAAGAGAATTTCAGAAATGAAATCTTTCTATGGAGGAACTTCTAACATTTCTCCTAAGAGCTTTCCTGTTGAGACAGGAAGGATGGCATTTAACTCCAGATTGCTGGTACCTAAATGAAGTCATTTAAGTGCAGATGCCTATGTTACTTCTGGACTTTATTCAGGTGTCTAAGTTTCTAGTGCAGTCTAGTCAGCACAGTTTATGGAGTCTGGAGAGCTATTCACCTCTCCCTGATATAAGACACTTATGTTTTGTGAGCTGAATAGCTTTCTAGAACACATTTACTTTATCAGGCTCAATTCAGTCACTTATGTGTACCATGTCTATCTTAAATGCTTTAAAGTATCCTACTTGATCTCCAACTGGTTCTCTAAATGCTTTGACTATCTTAAAGGTTCATTGAGGTGTTTCAAACACATGCAGATGTCCTGGATACCTACCCTTTAGTATCTTATATGGTTTTGGATGCCTCCGTTTAGGTAACTGACCAAGAATCCACATGACTAAGTTTTGACCGTTTTTTTTTCTAGAAATTGACATCCTCACTAATGCACAGAAACCACCATTTGGATACTTAATTTTAAGTTTCTGCAATCTGGAACTGAGTCATATAATTGTGGTCATTGTCTTGAATGATAGAGTTATATTATGTAAGAAGTTTTGAGTAAAATTTTCAGAATACTTGCATGAGTCCCAGAAACAAATAAAGATCACCACATGCTGCTAGGGACTACACATTGCAAAGCCTTCTACTCAATAGTCTCATTAGACACTGTGTCCAAAGCTAGTATACTAACTATGAAGAAATATAAGGGACATGATTCTCCTATTTTCTTCTTCTGTACGAGTAGTCTGACCTTCATGCTGTTCCTTATACCAGAGTCCTGCAACATTTCATCCTGCTTCTCCCAGCTGCTCCTCTGTTCTTTAAACAATTAAAACTTAGTTAGTCCAAGCATTCTTTTTTATTTTTTTTTCCCCAGGTCTACTCCCTAGGACTTCATTGTCTAGTCCAATGTAAGGAGAGGTGTGGTTTCGTCCATTTTCATGTGTTTAGTATGACTTGACTAGAAACTCCTCCTTTCCCTCTCCTAGCAAGCCCTTCAATTGCAGTATGATTCACACACTCTGCTTAGCATTAATTATGAGATAAAGGTATTTCCAAGTGTGTGCACAAGCAGAACCTGCATATGTAGTGAAATTCATAGTTGCAACTGAAGCTTTTCAGGAATTTCTCAGGAATTTTCCAGGAACCTATGGATAAACTAAAGAACCACAGTTTGGGTACCTAAATTCCTCTTAAGTCTCACTTTAGATCCATACTTTTTTTTCTTTTTTGTCATGATTTGGGGGATTTTTTGCATTATCTCCAAGGAAGTTTTAAGGAAAATAATAGGACAATGAAGAAGATCATACTGTTGTTGTCTCTGACATCTTGATTCTTTGAGTCGAAAGACACTATTATTTTGTTACTGATTCATTAAAAAAGAAAGAAAGAAAAAGAAAGAAAGCAAGCCAAGTCTATATAAATGATAAAAGCAGCCCACTTTGAAATAGAGGAAGTGTTTGCCATCTGTAGCTGTGCAACTACTATCATAGATAATTGTCAATTATGACAGATTTATGTAATTTTTCAATTGTAGAACTTTCTCAACTAGAACTGCTATTTATTCATTCTGTCTGGGGAAAAAAAATAAAAGGAAAATAAAAAAAAAAGAGATTTCCCACATTAATCCCATAGCCTGAAATCTGTGAAATCATTTTGGAATCAATGAAAAGGTACCAGGTGACCTAGCAGACTTGGAAAAAATCCCCAGTCTTTTAGGTAACAATTTATAATTAGTACTTTTTTTTGTTTTGTTTTTGTTTTTTTCTTTTGATACATAAGAAAATGCTTCAAAAACACCTTGTGAGGCTGAAAGCTCTTTTGGAGAAACAAACCAAAGCTACCACTAAAACCACTTTTCACAGTATTCTATTTCCATGTGTGTATATATTTAACATTACTAGTAGTTACTGTTAAAACATAAAAGTTGACATTGTAAATGTCTGTTACTATCAACTAATTATGTTAAGCTCAAGACAAAATCAGTCTGGTGGCATAGTGGTGGACAGGTTTATATATATTAGCCAAAGTTTTAAACATTAAGTTTGGGAAATTGCCTTCACCTAGATGCTATTTAGATACATAAGGGTGGAAATCAGGTTAGTTTGCACCACTAAGTAAAGAAGGAGAACTGTGTTGGCTTCAGGCAAGTGCAGAGAACAGGAGGTTTGCCCTGAGGATATGCACTAATTTAAGCTTGCCTTCTGTGGTCAGTGGTTCTCTCCCTTTCTAAAGAGTACACCCGAGAGTATGAAGAGCTTCCCAAGAAATAAACTTTTTCAGATTAAGGTCACCCTTCACCCATGCAGTTGTGAAGCAGAAAATACTAATAACAAAAGGGGGAATGACTAATTACCAAACTGACAAATTAAGAACCAGAGGATGTCTATGCAAAAGAATGAATATCCAGGACAAATTATTTCTTGAAAGTCAGCCTCCACAGTGCTACGTTTGGTAGTTATAGTACCAGATTTATATGGAAAAGAGGTGGTAAATGTGAAGAGTACTTAAAACTGTTATTTTAAGCATTTTTTTCACTCAGAAAATTCCTAAGGATGTTTAAAAATACAGATAGCCACTCATAGCCTAGGTCATGGTCATGCACAGCAGATGTCACGTACCTGCATATGATGGATGTTAAGTTCAGGTCCTGAATTTCTGAAGACTAATAAAATAGAAGATTGTTGTGAAAAGAGATGTGTCAACTGACTCTGTTCAAATTCAAGTTAATTTAGTTTACAGTCTACATGTTCCTTAAGGCATATAGTATATTCCAATTTTCTTCTTGGGTGGACTTCATTGCCTGTAATTTAAACCACCTGAACATTAGACATCCCATCTGAGGTAGTCTCCAAGAACACTACTGAACTGCCCTTATGTGGGTGCCTGGTGCCATTTATGATATCCTTGGAGGCTTTGGCGGGGGATGCTGTGCCAGCTCCCTGAAGATGTCCTGAATACCTTATAGTATCTTATATGGTCCTAGGTACCTGTGAACGAACATCTGAGTTTCCTATATAGTTACTGAACAGAGTTAATAGATCAGAAGAGACAGACACATGCAGGAACCCCATCTCTTATCACAGTGCAGGATAAATTATCTTCTGGAGGTAAATTTTTCCCTCTACTGACAACAAAAAAATCTAGATTAACAATTTAGGCTAGATAAGCAGCTTTTAGAAAGCCAGAATTAGCTGAGAAGATTACCAGAGCAATTGTGAAATATTGCTGACTGTGTATACAGAATGTATACACAGAATACATATATTCTGTATGAATATGTATGTTCTGTATGAAAATTTATGTACAGAAACATATACAGAATGCATATACATTTCTGAAATGAAACTCATGAAAACTTGAAGTTCAGGCTTTACACTTGCTGGCCACTAATAACACTTCTCCACTTAAATGTTACGGCATTTTGTTCACAATGTTATCTGTTCCCAGTGAATCTGCTCGCACTGTTATTTGCTACATCTCAGGAAGGCATTATTCCAAACTGGCTTACACATAAAAATATTAGACAGCTTCTCTCCTCCCTACTTGAAGTGATGAAGGAACTACATGACAGCCTAAAGGCTTTTTAAAAAAATAACGTATGCTTAAATACAAAGTATATACAAAAAAAAATATCTATGTGACATGATTATTACCTAGTTTATAAAGAACTTCTTATTTATAATTATTGATGTTTAAAATGTGTTTCTCTATTTATCCTTGTTCTGAAGTAGTATTCTAATCATACTACTAATACTGTAGGATTAACATACTTACAATAGTTTTGAAAGTACAAATGTATTTCTTACAATTATTTCTTACACTTTATTGCATCTCCTCTGTTTAACATTAGCCTCAGAACACTTCCCAAATATCTTAATTCATTTCACTTGTTTATCTAAATTTTATTTCTTTATATTTTTTTCATAACAAAAATGATTTGGTCTAGATTTTTTTTAATTCACGTGTTGAAACTGAATTCAGATTGCACAGTATGTTAATGCTGGGAAATCATAAAATAAGAATAAGAAGTATATGGTAAAAGACATCTAACAGTACAACTGTCTTTGAGGGGTTTTTGATGACATAAAGTTTACATATGTTCTGATTGTCCTTCTGTTTGACTGTTGTCTTGCTTATTTCTGCCAAATCAGCTACATTAAAAAAGGTCCATTACTTTAAGTACAATTTCTAGTTTAAAAAGTAGTATTGTGGTGAAGAATCTATTTTTGTTTTGATCAACGAGTTTATTATAAAAAAGTAATAGTGCAAATGATTATGACAGGTAGCCCTGTTACGATTGCAAATCTGTATGTCCCCTGCAGTTCAAATTCTTTGTTTATTTCTTGATCCTTTCTTACCTCACAGCAGATGTTTTTAGGAGCTGTAACAGACGAAGACTTTAGTTATTTACTTTGAAACAGGGATGTGAGACTTGACCTTTGTTAGTAAAATAACAATTTAAAAGTAAAGTGAGCAAAGGGTATAGCAAAGATTTAGCCCTCATTGATCCATACCGACAGCAACACCAAAACAGGCAATCTGGTATATTTTATACTTTAGTTCCACTACATTTAAACTGGGATTCTTCTTATTTATTTATGAGGATACATTGTAACGTGTAACCATCTGGTATTTGAAATCCATCTTTGCCTGATAATTTTCTGGTGTCTATGTCTCTGGATGGTATACTGAATTATAGGAGATCTGAAGTATGGAGATTTAACAACTCTCTAATTAAAGCTGCAGCGTTTGTGCAACAGATGAAGACTATTTCAGAATAAATTAATATCAATAAAAACCAAGAAACTAGCCTGGGTGTTTTGTGGGAAGCTGCCAAAACAGTCATGAGGGGTAGAATAATTTGCTTAGCTGCAGCAGCAGTACAAAAAGTATATCTTGAGTACCAGTGTAAATTAGAAAAGGAAGTTAATGAGATGAAAAAAGCAACATAAAAAGCAGGTACCTTAGGACCCTCCAACTTTTGATTAAACAGAGGGAAACTAAACGCTTTGTGGTGAATAACACAGACAATGTGTTAAAGCTTAATGAACAAATGTACTATGAAAAGGGGAATAAATCCGACAAATTATTTGCATATGATTGGAATGGGAAGAGAAAGGAAAACTTTTTTTCAGTTTGAGAAACAAGAGACATTGTTACAGATCATAATCCAAGAGCTGTAATGAGATTTCTTGCATGTTCTTTATAAAACAGCTTTATCCTAGCTAAATATGGGTCACAAGAAGATAGTCTCCTTCTTATCCGAAATTCAATTGCTGCGGATTAAGGAAAGAAGTAAGATGAAGTTGGTTCTTCTGGGATCAGAAGTTAACAACAAGCCATTGAAGATTCTTCTCTTGTGAAAAACAACAGACCAGATGGAATCACTGTTATTAAAAAATGTCCGGTGTTTCTGTTTGCGTGATTGAGAGATCTTTTATTTCTTTGACTTCATTCTCTCTTACATAAATGAAAGCATTAAAATCTGCATTGGAAAAAAAAAAAAAAAAGCTGCGTGATAGATCACACATTGTTTAGCAATGGTCTTGGTGCAAGAAAATTTTCCCATATTAAGATGATAACCATTATCTCTGTTGTGTAGTCTAACATTCAGAAAAGATAAGTATCTTCCTCAACACAGACATTGTATCTTGTTCCTGTTACATATAATGTTACAGCAGAATAATTAAAAAGGGATCTGAACATTAGTGGACTGTTATATGGTGTTTTGTAGCATCCTTTATTCAATGCCGTAGTTGAAATATATTGTGACAGAATGAGGAAACAAAGAAAAAAGCATGAAGGAAAACACAAAGAGAGATAAAAATGTTATAGATCATGCATGAAGCTGTTATAAGAACATGGAAAACCAAATTAAAAGGTTAGATCACAGTACATTTTAAGGAAAAAAAATATCTATAGTGTCATTTTCACAGAGTAAAATTTTTCTCAGAAGTCAAAGGTTTTGAGGGACTTCCAACATTTCAAGATCTGCTGTTCCTAAGGGACTGGCTCCAAAGTTGAGTATAAAGTTACACTTCTAGAACTTGTCATTGTAGATTTAAACAATTTCCTTGTTAATTGTTTGAAAACCTACACTTGGTTTACGGTTCTTGTAGGAAGTGTTTTGTGAGTGCAGAAGTGTTGCTGAAACAGTTTATTTGAAGATGCATTTCACTTTCATGTGTCCATCACAGAGTATAACTGAGAATCTAGACTTAAGGCAAGGCAGATTTAAGGCTGCACAAGGGTTACCTGCCTCCATAGATGACGTGTATTATCCAGATGATGTGTAGGAGCTGCACACACAAAGTGTGAGACTGCTGAATTAAACCTGGCAGTTGGATTCACTTTAGTTGTCAGTGATCCAGCTCCTGCAGATTCAATTAGAGGTTTGGGTTCAATTAACCAGAACTTTCATGTGAATCTCCCATGTTCTCAGAGCAGAACCTTATTGCCTTCCCGAGCAATTCTTCACAGGCATGTAAAAGTCACGTCTGGCAGCAAAACTAAATGATTTGACAGGGCAAACAAGACCTTAGTTATTTCATAGGGGAAATCAGAAGTGTAGTTGAGAGAGTTCAGGGCCCACACACAATGCAGATAGGCTTATCTGAGCTCAGTGTTGGCATACAGGATATCTGGCATCTAAGGTCAGATGCAAATAGCACAGCAACATCACTTACCTAATTGTTTTTGGGTCATACTGAGCCAAGTACCCATCTGGAGAGAGGGAGGCAAACAAAGGGCTTGTTTAATCATGCAGCTAAGTGTTACTAACACAGGCAAAAACAGTACTAAAATATGGATAGCAGTAACCTTATTAGCCACTGAAATTGCTCTGAATAGAGTAAACCGTATCGATTATTAACGTCCACAGGAGTCAATGCCCTTTGTTCCATAGAAGAGACCTCAGGGAAAGGAGTATTAAATAATAATTATTGGTCTGACACATCCAGAAAATAGTATCTTGTCTTTCCCAACTCAAACACTTCACAGCAACAGTGCCTGAAACATAAATCACTAGGACCAGTTCTCACCCTCTGTTTCCCTCCCGACCTATTTCTCTCAGAAACTGCACCACTGAGAGATCTTAGGTGGATGTATGAGTTAGAGTACATCATATTTGCTACAAGGGGGATATTGGTGTGGGCATCTAACCTGGAACTGAATGTAGGGGAAAATATAATCTTCAAGCTATTCCAGCCTTTAATTATGGTCAGAATTCATATACCCCAAAGGACATGTGCATAATAAAAATTTACTTTCTTTCAAAAATTTAATAGAAAACCCACATTTTAGAAGTTATTACATTCTGTTGTTAAGGCTGAGATAATTTTTCTGCCTCAAGAGGGGACTCAGATATTTTGCTGTGTATGAAGATTGCACTATAATTTTCCTTTTTACAGCTGGATATCAAAATGTGACTTCTGACTTTCTATTTAACTGGACCACAATTTCTGAAAAATGTTAGGCATGAAAACTGAAGATTATGGGTATTTTAAAGAAGAGGTCTATCCAGCAATATAACTATCCCTTGGGTTTGGGGAAAGAGAAAAAACATACACTAACAGGCCTAAATGCCAGTCAAAGCACATAACTACACATCGTATTGGTAGAGATTGTCATATACATTTTAGTGCAAGGTACGCTTGAGTTTCCGAGTACATATTTTCATCAGATCTGATAAATATTGTAGGATCTTTGTCCTGGAAATTAAGTGAACACTGAATGACCATTAGAGGAGTTTAAGGATTATGAAAACCTCACCTGCTAGCAAGTTGGGAGATGCCAGAAAGGTTCAGATGGCATTCCTATGTTCGAGTTACTTCATATCACCATCCTTTCATTGACTTCCTATAGACCAGGTGCCTTTAACATTCAAGATGTATTGATAGGCATAACTTTATCATCTTAACTTGTAGATAACTCTGTGAACACTACTGATTTTTCTCTTTCCTGATTTACCACATAAGCCTTAGAACAATAGTAAAGAAGAACTGTATAAATAAGTGGTATGCTTACAGAAATGAATGGAATTTATTGAATTTCATGACCTAAGGGTCATTTGAATTTTCAGTTTCTGCTGGTTTCAGTGATACCTAAAACAATCTCTTAAAACCTCATTTAACTGCTCTTCTACTGATCAGAGGCACATGCTTGGCCATTTGTGTAAAACTCCTGGTCAGAGCCATGTCATATACTTGCCTTTCTCAGTTTCTCATTTCAACACAGTTCAATAACAGCACTTACCTTAGCTTTTACAAAGAAAGTTAATTCTGAAGGAAATTAATCTTCTTCATGTTTATAAATTGCTTTTGCATGTCAATGCATAAGTCTTGCTCCTCTTTATATTCTTCTGATTATTTCCAAGAACAGTATGCTTAAATTTGTTCTTCTGGGACAAATATACATATATGATAAAAATAAGATCCATAGTTTTGCCTTTAGTTTAATTAAAAAGATTATTTTCTGTGGGTATTTTGTTGGTTAATATATGGTACAATCATGATGAAACAGTTAAGAGAGTTCTCTAACTGAAACATCAAACTGAAAATAGTACATGTGAAAGATATAGATGACGTAATTCATACAGTTTTGATAAATAGCTTGTAACTTCTGTAAAAATAGAAAATTAGAAAAGGAGTTCAGTATTTGATATAGAGGGAGAAATTAAAGAACATATTAAATCTAACATAGTGGACACACTTTATAGCAAACTGTTTTTATAGATCTGAAAAACTTCTGAGAGAAACAATATTCTCTCAGAGTGTTGCAGAACCTCACAAAACCAAGCCAGACTGAGTGACAAACTAAAAATGGGATTTAATTTTACAAGGTGGTGACAAAATCAAACTAATTTTTACTCTAACCAAAGCCACTGTGAGACACCACCAAACATTAAAAACCCACAGGTTCAGAATGTCATTTGAGAGTTAATACTACACAACTGACGTAAGAATTCTTGGAGTTTATAGCTGAGGATGCAAAATGCACAATCACTCACCTAATAAGGGAGGGCTCTAAACCTTGAGGAGTTTCCTTGGGCAGCGTCGCAACCCAAGAGGACAGTCCCCAGCTGCAGACCCACTGCTCCAAGGAGAACCATCTCAAAATGACTCTCCAGTGGGGCTCTGTTTAAACCCTAGCTGAATCTGATCTGTGGTCAAATATGGTCATGTAGCCCCCTCATTAGCTGAGGATCCCAACATCCTCACCTTTCAACTGAAATGCGTATGTGCTGACCACCACCATATGGGCATGACAAGAAGTGTGGCAGGAAGTCTTTGTGGACTTTTGTTGGGTCTTTGTTAGGTCTTCATCAGGGCAAGTGCATCTGCCACATGGTGTAAATTAGGAGATCACCAAAAAGTTTATATCAAATCAGATTTGACATATGGATTTCCTTCTCCCTCAACTTCATTGAACTTTCATAAACATCAACTAATTTATTTTCAAGTGCCTGAGTTTATGTAAGTGAAAATTTCTACATGTTAAATAATTTTTTTAATTACCTGTGTATTGCAAAAAAAAAAAGAAAATATTTTTACTTGAGTCACCACATCCTGCCAAGGATATGGTGCAAATAGCATGCAAAATAGCATCCATATAAACTATCTATTAAACTGGTGATACAGTACCCAGAGAAACCTCACTCATCTCTTTGTAAACAGCTGAGTTACAGAAATTATTTTTAAATGCCAAGTGAGGATCTAATCACACTTTTGCACTTCTGCATAAAGAAAAACGTTCTCCTTCTACAACATCCTAACAGCCGAAACAAGGAAGAAAAGGAAAACAGTGAAACAAAAACATTCTTCTTTACTGTATATTACATTTCCAACAAACTTTGGCCTATCCATTCAATAAAATTGAGCAAAACAGAGGTGAAATAAGTACTTTAGTGAATTGCTGCAGATGCAGAATATTCTAATACTGACATTTCTACTCCCTTATTATTATTCAGGCTTTCTGAAGGGAGACAATGGAAAATGAGATGGGGTGGAAACAAGATAGACTACAAACAAATAGACTACATACATATATATACTATAAACAAATAATCTGTTGCCTGCGGTTACTAATATTCCTCTTCAGGGTATGTATGAGAGGAAAAGAAAGACTATTTGGGCTGAAATAAGATGACAGAGACCCTGGAAGAAAAACAGTTGTCCACAGACAAGTACCACCTTGTTAACTATTGTCATAATATCTCCCAATATTACAAATAGATTCTAGTAGATAGTTAGAACTCTTGGACTTTGTACAATACCTTTGAGCTATGAGAGGAGAAAGCATAATGTAATTTTTCTAAAGTCAAGGGGAATTTTACTGTTTATTTCACTGAAAACAAGGGTTTGATCCAAACTGCAAATGTTCACTAAAACAGAACAAGGTTGCCTGCCAGTAGAAACCATTCAGTGCCATCAGTATTTATAACTAGTTGATATTTTTGACTGAACGAGGGATTTATTCAGTGTGGAATTTTCTGACCTGCCACATTCATTGTTGTGATGAGAATCACGCTGCTTACCATCAGTCACCTTGCATACTTCACCTGACAAAGCCTGGCAGGATGCTTCACAACAATGAGAAGCCAGGCTGGGAAATTTACAGTAATCTGTTCCCTGGAGAGGAAAAAATGCTTTTAACAGGACTTTTTTTTTTTTTTTTTTTTGGCTGGGGTGCAGGGTTAGGGGGGAGGTAGTCTGTTTATTTGTTTCTAGATTTTGCTTTAGAGGAAAGGGTATCAGCTGGTTGAGCCCTAAAATGCATACTGTGTAGTTCATTACCCCACCAGCGGTTCTGTGAGGCACCATACCTCCTTGAAGTAAAATACATAAATAAGTCTCCCAATGTTCTCTGAGACACAGGAAGAACCTATATCTGCAGTGCTTCTGCCTGAAAGGCTTCAGCATAGCCTGCTGCCTACAGAGGGGAGCTACGCGAAGCCAGGGCAAAGAGGTGGCATTAAGGGCTGGAGCACTGTGATACTGATGTGTACCTGTAAGAGGCAGGCCATGAGGCTGACTGCCAAGGAAAAAAAACCACTCCAACAAATCAGGAACAAAAAAACCCAGAGATTACTAATAGGCATTGAAAGAAATTATCATAAAAGAGACAAATACAAAGCAAAAGGCAGATTTGTGATTTAAATATGTATTAAAACTAATGTGAGGTGAATTTTCTGCTTAATTCACAGGTGTACTGTTACATTTTTAAGCTGGTATAACTCTGTCAAGTTCTGTGTATTCAGCTGTTCATAAATTTAGGAGTCACTGGCCTCCTGTACTAGTTTTGTTTCTAACATTGAATGATCTGATTCATCACTCTATTATTCTACCTTTAACTGTAGTGCACTTTCACTGGAGTAAAAGTAGAACAGTCTGGCTTAAATCAGGTTGCACTATATGATGAAAATGCTAGAAAATAGGTTTTGTCCAGTTCAACTCTAATGCATTCCCTTTCTCTGTGCAGACTTAAGCACTCTCAATTTCTGTCAGCTATAGCTTGCTCTGGACTTTTTAGAATCGGGTTCTATGTTATCAAAGAGTCAAACGTCAGTTCTGGTTAGTAATTAAAAGTTAAAAAAAAAAGAGAAGAAGAAAGAAAAATGTATGCAGAGTAACAGTGATGTGCCATGGAAATCACTCTGCTGTAAAGGAGTTAATTTGAAAGTTCAAGACAGCTGTGATTCTTTCTGTCTGCCATATCTCTTTTATTCTTGTCAGTCCACTCTTGCATGGTAGAAATTTCTTTCCACAGCCAATGCAGTGTGACACATTTTCCTTGCTGCTTAGCAAGTGCTTTTAATCTATATTATAAGATATGTGTGGTAAAATCATGTACTTCTTTTACATTGAAATTCCCTCTGCATTTGAGATTAAGTCGACATTAAGATATAACAGTTTAAAATGTAATTAGGAGTAAAAATTATGAATGTGCATAGTTTTATCATCTATTTCCTCTAAGCTATCAATTTAATCTATTTTTAATTCTTCCCTTAATATGTTAAAGATACGAGCAATGTCCCTACTGCCCTGAGTTACACTAACGTGTGTTACTCCTATAAGAAATCCAGCTTCGGTATCAAGTACCTATGCAAGTAAGGTTGAAGGTCTTCTCTGAAAAAGAAAATATTATTGGTTTCTTATACATCTGATAGTGCTATAATATAAAACTGTGGTATTTGTAGAAAACAGCTATTTCTGAAGATATAAAAGTAAAAAAAAGAAAAATAAAAGCCGTGTAAATTCACAAAAACTTAATCATCCTCAACAGAACTAGCCTAGATTTATATCATTGTGACTGTGGTTAGAATTTATCATAATCTTATTTGATAGCTAACTTACCTAATGGTCTACTACTCTTTCATGTAGCCTTTTTAAAAATTTGTAACATCAGAATCCCAGCTCTTGTTTCAGAGAAACTGAGATCCTAAGTCAGATTTTAAAATGTAGGTAGATGCCCAAGATATAAGAGAGTCCCCAACAGTATTTTCAAAAGCCCTCAATCTCCATTGAAACTAATTGGCATTGAAAACGAGTCTGGAAGCAAGATCACGCTTGTGTGCCATGAGATTATAGAGTGACGCTTATTTTCCCTCTCTCTAAACCAATGAATTTTTAATTATTCCATGAAAAGTAGATCAGTTGCAAAAGGAAGCGTTTAAGAAGATCTGTACCCTGTTTTATTTGTCTGCTGCCTACAACAAAAGGTAAAATAGTCAAATTGGAAAAACCTTGTAGACGAAAGCAATAAAATCACAAGGCAGGAAGGACTACAGATTAGAAAGAACCTGACTGTTCAGACTTGAAAACAGAGCTGTCTTTCTAGTAAGGGAAAAGGACACCAATAGTGCCATTCCTGAACTGTTTATGATTTTTACCCTAAACAGTCATTGGGCAAAAAAGAGACACTAGTTACTGTGGAATAGGCAAGATCCATTTTTAAACAAAAATTGTGCAATTTTTCTAAAAGTGGAAGGTGTTTTGATCTTTGCATGTTTGTTTCATAGAAGAACCTACCTGTAAACCTGAGGTGTAGCCACCCACCTTCAGCAGAGGAACAGTTCATTGGCTATTTCCTATAGGCAATCTGCTTTGGCTATTGTCCATTCTACATTTGCATCCCATCTCTCTTAAGTGGTATCTTCAGGTGAAAATTCATGTGCTCAGCTCAATGTTGTGAATTTCACTACCGAAATAAAGCCCACACTCTTTGGATGATGAGCCGTTTAGTGTCATCAAAACTAATCATACTTGGAACAGAGATAAAACCATGACTTCACAATTAATCCTGAAACTACGTCACCATTAGGTTATTTGACATTAACCTACCTAAATTTTAGTTGGATCACTTAACTCAGTGTCCTGGGTTGAGTGACACAGGACTTATTTCTCTTCTAATACTTGGGAAGACTACACTTTTAGAAAACTCTAGTGTTTGAATTTGTGAAAATATCTACTTTATAGCCAGCTATGGTATGTGGGTTTCAAGGTCTCAGTGTTTTCAAGTCAGCCAGGTGCAGGGATGAGGAGGAGCGAGACCTGGGCATTTGACCCAAGCTGGCCAACAGGATTATTTCATGCCGTGAACATCACATTCAATATAAATTAGAAAGTTTGTTGAGAAGTTCTCTCTCTTCTGTAATGGCTTTGATCCTGAGAACTTCTTGCCCTGGTGCTGGACCCCTGAGCCCTTCCCTTCCTCTCCAAGCTGTAGCGCTCGTAGTGTCCGACATTTGCTCTCCATTGCTGGGAGAGCACAGCTTCCTACTGATAGAGTTGGCCAAGTATAATCCTTGTATATTTTACGTTGGTATCAGTATAAATATTGTTTTTTTAGTGTTATTAATGTTAATTATCTAGTCTTATTCTATTAAATATGTTTATATTTCAATCCCTCATTTTCCTTGTTTTTTTTCCCGATTCCCCTTCCCGGATGGGGAGGGGTCATCGGGTGAGAGAATAATTGTCTAAATGACAATAAATTGTTGTGGGTTGCTCAAACTATAACAATCACTTAAACTGTAATAGCAATAATAGCAACAAAATACATAACCTGTGACCAATACAGGACTGCCAATAAGAAGTGCAAGCCTGTAAGTAGTTGATTCAATGCATGTCAACACAAATCTTCCATGCAGACACCAAATTGAAAATGTTTTATACCTGTGAGATATACTGTGCCTGCACGATATGGTTCTATATTACATGTACAGTGAATCTGTTGCTTCAAGGACAAATAAAACTGACTGAATATGTGCTTCTTACTGAAGAGTTATTCTGCCATTTTGAAGGATTTCTGGACATCCAAGAAACAGGATGGTAGATCATCAGTCAGTGCAGCAGGGCAGTGGATTATCAAGAAAAGCAGCACCTACGAAAAGATGTGGTATTGACAGGTAAGTCAGCGTATTATTCTAAAATTCTCTACAGTATATCTGTACACAGATTCTGAGAAATTATAGGCTTTAGAAAATGATCCACTTTCAGAGCTTTATGCATGCCTTTATTTACACTAAGCCTCCTCACTGGTGAGAACAGTACTAAGGAAATAAGCAAAAGGACACTTTGAAATACAAAACTCATCACTTCATAGCAGTACAGAAATCTCTATCTCTTCATATGCAGGGAGCTCTGGATTAAAAATGTGTTTATAATAAAGTGATCATTAACATAATGCTTACATAATACCTGGCATACATATTAACATAACCTACATAGGTATCCTTGCTTTGATGGAGAATTCACTTTAACTTCTTCTGCCCATCTATGAAATAATTCATTTCTTGTTTATTTACTCAAAGTTGTCAAACTTTTCAAGTCATGCATGTGGAGATCACAGGAAGAAAATCACAACAAAATAATACATAGTAACATTAACAGACAAAATAAACAGAAAAAAATAAACAGCAAGCAGAATAAGAAAAGCAGAATTTGGACAAAGAATGGGGAAGACAAACCTTGGTAAGATTAAAAGAGGAAAATGTGAAAAAATATGTGGTGAGAGAAGGAAAAATTGAAACGATAAAACCAGATACCACCTTTGACATGTTTTCCTTTAGGACAAGAAAGAACGATGATCATGCAAGAAACCATGGGGAGAGAACAGTTACAAGAAGCTCACTGAGAGCTCTGATAACAAATTAATGTTGCACTAGAATGAGTAGATGGCATGTTAGAATGGCTGCTACTTTGAGAGACATGGGTGTACTTAGAAGTTTTTATACAGCTACATACAGACAACAGTCAAATCCGGTTATATCTAAGGAATGTGAGACTGTGGTTTAACACGATCAAAATTTTCAAAGTTCTCAGTGAATTCTATAGAGAAAAGATGGAGGGAGGGAGGGAGGGAGGGAGGAAGGGAGGAAGGAGAATGTTTCAGACAGAATATTTAGAAATCAGATAAAAATTCGAAAGAACTAAGATCATCAAAACTGTTTAATACTGCTAAACAACTATAATTTTGTCCTTTCAACATTATTAGCTTCAACTCTGTCTTGGATTATGCCTCTAATGGCTTCTGAAAGCCTTCATTTTAAGCAATTAAGGACTCATAAGTGAGGCCTCTGCACTGCAATAAGTATGGCTTTTGAATGTATATATTATTTTTTCTTTTTTTGCATGTATGTGTGTGTGAGGGTGTGTGTCAGTGTAGGTGTGCATGTGATGTATATATATATTTAGCTACAGACCAGGACTGAGTGGCTATTAAGTTCTGAAAAGTCACTGCACTGACATTCCACCCTTATCGTTTTCCATGAGGGATATAAGCACTGTGGATTACGAAAGCAGAAAAAAATCCAGGGTTAGAACCAAAACTGTACTTTTACAACTTCACATCAAAGTAATTTAGAAAGTTGCCTTGCTATGAAACTGCCATAACTTTCTCATCTAAATGCTATAATTTCATGATGTGGGTCTTTAATGTACCTAAACTTAAGTATACGGGCTCCGTGTGCACAGCTATTCATATAAATGGTGATGCAGCTATTTATATTGATACTTAGAGTGAAAATCATCTCACCTAACTTTAGTTGTCTATAATGTGGAAGTCTACATCTGAGGCACTCTCCCTAAAATCTCTTTATAGTTCCTCCAAGTGAAGCAAAGAGGCATTTTTTAAGAAGCAATTTGTTCTTTCTATTTTAAGCTGAGATTAATTGTTCCCTACAGTTGGTTCTTTCTCTCTATATAGGAGCATAAAGGAATATATTAAGAATGCTTAGGGAAATTAGTTTTGGCATAGATATTCAGAAGGAGAAGTCGACATTTAGACAGAAGAAGCCTGCCTTCAGATTCTGCATAGACAAACATAACAGAAAAGGTTTTGATAGTTAAGAAATGTGCTTGCAATTCTGTCTTTGCTTTTAAGTAGGAATGCCATATTTGAATGAAGGTTTTAGCTAACAAAGCACTGCAAACATGTTAATGAAGAATGCTGCTTACAGGACATATATACATGTATTTAAAGTTAAGCACAGACTAGTGACTCAGGTTTCTAAAGAAGTATTAATTGCTTAAAAATGATCTTTAGTATAAAATATTTTTTCAAGTGATTTTGCTTCTTGCTTTCTCAATTATGTTTTCCTCTTCCTAAAACAATTTAAAGTTGCACAGTAGCTGAAGATTACATGATTTAAATCTTATTGGATGGGATTCAGTGCAAGACATTTACACATTCATATTTACATGTGAGAGAGGTTTCTGAACTTCCACTACGGCCAGTGGAAACGTTGGAAGTGTAAAATATCTGCATTTAATTTTAGGAATATTAAGTCTTGAAGAGCATCTCATGACTATGTTGTCAGAGATTAAATAAAGTTGTAAGTTATGGCAAATGACACTTCACTAGATTCGCTATTCTCTATTTCAGAAAGCCGCCAAGGCCAGAGTATGTCTGGTATTCACCTTAAAGCTTTTAAATGTTTGGGGCTGTGTCAGTAAGTTAAGTTAGTATGTGAAGTTCTTTGCAACTGTCCCTGTTTCTAGAAATTAAAATTTGATAAGAAGTACTTTTTAATCCTTAATATGATTATTAGTGTCATCAGTTTAATAAACATTCTCTCTAGAAAATTTTCTGCTGTTTTATGTGTGTTCACGAACAGGTACATTTTAAGAAGTAAACCCAGCAAACTAAATAAATCATCATTTGGGTACATAACTACCTGTTTGAATTATACAACTGTGATTTATATTTCTGAACAGAGGTGTCCACAAATTTCCTGGCTGTGCTCAAGGAACACTTAACATTTTTCCCCAAGTTAACAAAAGATCTAGAAGCATCACTTTAGATCAGAAGCTATGCCTATGAACAGATGTTCATTCCAAAAATAAAATAAGATTAAAATAATCAACAGAACATACATTTAATGCTGCTCAGATTTCCAGTTTTGCTCATATAATCACACAAATCCTTTAACTGTGACAATTCAATAGCAAATGTGTGTCAGGTAAAGGTATGTTTATTGTTAGCTCAGTACACTGAATTCAGAGCATGGCAGGAGATGTGCCACTTGCAGATACTGCAATGAAACACTGGTGGCAGCTATCAACAGGTGCCTGCTACAGAGTGAGACAAATCTGACTTCCAACACAAAGCAAATGCAAACTAAACCCTACAGCAGTTCATTAACAAGCGTTGGACAATGGTGTCTTGGGCATAGTTTACCTCCCCAGTTTTTCAAGGGAAATTTAAAGCTTTTGAATCTCCAATGGACAATATTCTTTTCTGCTCTGTGGTGTCATGATTATTCTAGTTAAATTGCTCATAAAGGAACCAAAACAAAACACAGATGCTCTTTCAGGGAGAAGATTTTTAATTTCATTGTATCTATACTGCCTCCTGAGGGCAGATCTGAGGTATTCTGAATACTGCATACCCAAGTTATATAATTCATGAGTGTTACAGCCCAGCTGTCCTCTACTTGCATAAGGTTCTGTATATATAGTGGCTCAATGTTCAGTTAAGTATGTCTAAATATCTAGGTGCAGTTGTGTAGACTAGAGGTAAGTCTACATACTTACAGCTGTTTTGGAGGCTGTCCTACACTCATAAATTATAGCAAACTGTTATTTGTTTTAATTTTTAGAAGAGTAATTTATAGGTTTTAACCTAGCATTCAATTTCAGAAGTTATGGAGGGTTAGCAAATAAACTAGTGTGATTGCCTAAGTACAACACACTTTTGACACTACAACAACTCATTCAGATTCTTTAATGATAGAATAAATGTCATATTGTTGCCCTGGGCTGTATCTAAAGAGTATTGTCCTCTGTCCCACCGCCCTTTTCCATAGAGGATAACAAGAATATGTTTACAGCAGTGAGCAACCTGATAAAACTATTCAGACATGAGAATGAAGTGACTGAAGAAACACAATTACTTCAGTTATGTGAAAATAACCTCACATTCAACAAAGTTCATCGTTTCAGCACAAACAGTATGCTCTTTTTCTGAGATAGTGAGGTTTCTGTACTGGAGATAAGCTAGCTTCCTTCAGGCTTGTCAACTGAACAAGACACAGGAAAAGGATAACCCTATTCATGAATCTTAATTTTAAAATACCTTGGCTGAAATTCCTTTAACAGTTGCAATTCCTTGTCTACCAAGGGATCTGACTAGCATAGTTACTGTTAACAACGTTACAGACACTTTTACAAATACCAAATAGATATTACCCAACATAATGTTCCATTAACTAGATAAATGTCTGTACAGGTGCAGATACATCTGCTACCTGAATTTTAAGTGTCATGTGAAGCAAGGGAAAATATCACACTGACTGGTATCATTGTGAGAGGACACTAATCCACTTGAACCTCACTGGCATATATTTTCACTACTCAGACTACTGATTAGTGTGTCAGAAGCCAGTCACCCCAGTTTGTATTCTATACTCATAGCTGGAAAATTCCTCTTTTGCAATTAAGATAGTTTATCTAAGTCCATCATTTGTCCATTCTTTTTTCAAATGCCCCATATTTCAAAGGATGTTTGAAACATTCAGAAGGCATACATAAAGTGGAGCTAAACTAAAGGAAATAGCAAAAATCTAAATTGGAATTTAAAATGTTCTAACACAGAGGACTTCACCAAGGGAACAGCAGATCACATAAAAATTTCCCACAGGAGGGGGTCAAAATTCTCTTCCTCCACAGTGACTCCATCCTAGTTCTGCAATAGCTAGTTTCTAAGCAGTGCACCCCACTGGCTGCTCCAGACAGCAGGTTAATGATAAAAAAATAAGAACAGAAATAAGGCTGAGACTGTGCTCTGACACCTCTTCTTTTTTGCCCTCAATGCAATAACAAAGAAATGGCAAATGATCTGTTTCTCTAATACTGAAGCCACGCCCTTTGCAAAGCTGAGCTGTTTTACTACTTCTCACCTGACAATATAACTTATTAAACATGTGCCTTGAAGCAGAATCCTGAGCATCACAATGGTCACGGTCCCCCCTGTCACACAGTTTAATGTCTTCAGTCCCCTCTTTCATCGTTTACTTTGCTTTAATGAGATCCTCTCAGTATCTACATTCACTACAACCTTTTTGATTTCAGTTCTGCAGATAGCATTTGTAATTTAAGACACCCTCTTCAAAGGTCTTGCTCATGACCTCAGTAAGCACCTCAGAAGGTGGTTCCTCAGTGCTTTTGTGGTTGGAAATCTATTAAACCTGAGTCAAATGAATCTTAGCTTCTAATAAATAAAAACTAGAATGAACCAACAACCTAGGAAACAATTCAGTGCCATCCTGCTATCCACAGACAACCAGTTTGTATTTTCTTTTGATGTGTTTTATTTTTTTTATACCTGAAATATTCAGTGCCCTTACATGAGTTTTATCTCCAATTATTCTTGCATAAAAGCCACGCATATCTCACCAAATATAATAGTGCTTCCCATACAGATGATGTGCATCTATTTAATTTCTTCCTTCAGAACAGATATGAAGAGTCATTTTATCTCCAGGAAACTGACCTGCTTCAAAGATACAGTACATTGTTAAAGATGCATGCAAGGTACCATTAGGAAAGAGAGAAATAAGAGATATCATGCTCAGGATCAAACTCAATGCATTCCGTTCCTTAGCCTGTGAACACTTCAGATGGACAAATCCAGAATAAATATTTTTTACCTTTGTATAAACTGAACATGGTCTTACAGATTGCCCTCTATAAATGAGAGACTGGTTTTACCACTGATAATATTTTCAAGACAGATGTTGCGTCTATCCCATAATCAACATATCTTCCTAGAGGTGTGTAAGCTTACAGATTGTATTTAAGTTGGAGTGCGTGTGGAATAAAACAAGGGAAAAGGGCAGAATACTTAAAAAAAAGTCTGCTGCTTTATTCACTTTTAATCCACTAATTAGAATCAGTGTGGAATCAGCCTTCAGGGGGTTCAGAAGACTCAAGTCTTGTGCAGGATCAGGTGCTACAGTCTTGTTTCAAGCAGGTTAAAAAGATAATTATCTAGCACGTGCTACCTGGGCCATTTAAACAGGCACTCTTCAAAGCGTTGGTGTCAGCCAGGCAAACAGTACTTCAGCGGGTGCAGGCTGATCTTCTGAAGGCTGGCTGCATGTGTCATTACTGAATGCCCTATGCCCAAGCTGGAGCTTTAGTTTACAGATCCCATAAGGCCATTCCTATGACCTAATCAATTCAATATTGAGGTATCAGAGCTGGGCAAATGGGAAAAAATCCAAACGCACTCTCTTGTCACATCAGATATTTGGTCTTGCACTTAATCTCCCTAATGAATTTTGCTCTTGGAAAGCTTAAGGGATCAGATGAAGGATGTGCAAATCCACAGAGACCCTTATTCCTCACCCACCCCCTCATCATGTTTAATATACCAACCCCTCAAGCTGCCATCACAATTCATCTGTCAGCACGCCACCTGGGCTTTGTAAACTTCAACATCTATACTGGATCCCTGCCATAATTCAGCAGGACCACTTAGGCCTCCTGATGACTATGGAGAATAAACACACACACACATATTTAAAAAAAAAAAAAAAAAAAANAAAAAGACAAAAAAAGACAAAAAAAAGAAATAAAAAAGAAAACCACACAGTCATGCACATGCACTGCAGGAAAAAAATTTACACTTGGGAAGAAATCCTAAACAACACACTTCAACCTCTTTTTTCTATGAATTCCTGAATGAAAATGAATACCACTTCCACAACAGCGATCAAAGACAAGGAACAGCAAGTCAGGATGGCTGAAGACTGGAGAAAAGCCCCATCTTTTGTCAGGGTGAGGTACCAAATTTCACACTTCTGTTCAGTGTCATGGTAACCTTCAAATACATATGTAGAAGCCTGGGACAGAGGAAAGGGAGGAAAAGAAGCTCCTGTGTCCAGGAGAATTTCACACATGTGAATGGAATAAGCAGTAGTAAAGACTGACACAGTATGAAGAAGCAGACTGATGAATGACAGCTACTGAGATGGAGCACAAAACAGATATCGCTGATTTAGTATTTGTAAAGAAATTTTCAGCCATATGGCACAATGTAGCTTACTTCAGAAAATCAGTATGGCTATAATAGCATGGTCCCATGCCTCAGCTTGTAGACTGTGCCTGTCACAATTCTAATTAGGATTAGTTTTGATACTGTACTGAGTTGAATTGGATAAATTGTTCTCCACCAAGCTAGTTCCAGAGTTAGCTTGATCAGTAATCATTTAAGACTGTGTGCAGAGTTCTCCGTTCTGAAAAAAAATATATTAATCAAACATTAAACTGAAAAGCTTCTGCCTCATCCATCCAGCTGAAAGTCGGTAACATTCCAGCAAGTTTTGCACAACCATTGGTTTAATGACTTGAGAGAAAGAAATGAAAAAGTGGTAAAAGGAAAAGAAAAGAAGGCAAGTGAACATAAGAAGGCAAGCAAACATAAGAAAGCAAGTGAACCTAAGAAGAATGAAAAAATAGAGAAGTCTTCCATGGTATATGATCTGTAATTTAATCAAGTCATGCATGTGGTAATCCCATGGCTGGATAGGAAGACTGTCTGCCTTAGAGAAGCTGAATACCACGCTTAGCTCATTAGCAGAGAGAATGTATGTACTGTTACACCCTTTTATAGTATTTCTTGTCAGTCTCAGCCTTTGAGGTGCAAGATAGGAGGAGAGACATATTGCATAAACAGAAAAGCATCAGAGTCTTCTTTAAAGTGGAGTGCTGAACATTACCTGAGATAAAAAAGGCATCTTTGTATATGCTAATAATACCACCAGTACCCAAGATGCAAACTGATAACATTTGGAGTAGTAGAAAACTTGTTTGCCAGGAACATACTGTGATGCTGAATTACTCCTTCGACATATTAATGAGACAGCATTTCTGCAGTTTTCTGAAATCAAACAGTGAGAGTGAAGTCTCAAAGCTGCTCAACTAATGATTATAATAACACGATACAAAAAAGATGTGGACAGGCTGGAGAGGGTCCAAGGAAGGACCACAAAGATGATCAAAGGACTGGGAAGCCTGCCGTATGAGGAAAGGCTGAGAGAATTACATTTGTTCAGTCTTCAGCCAGGAAAGCTTCGTGTTCCAGTATTTAAAGGGTGGCTACAAAGAAGACGGAGACTCCCTTCTTAAAAGGAGTCACACAGAAAGGACAAGGGGTAATGAGTACAAGTTATTCCTGGGTAGATTCCAACTGGACACAAAAGGAACATTTTTTGCAATAAAAACAGTCAGCCATTGGAATAATCTCTGCAGAGAAGTAGTGGATTCCCCCACATTGGACACTTCTAAGATTCAGCTGGGCAGGATGCTGGGCCATCTTGTCTAGACTGTGCTTTTCATAGAATCATAGAATCGTTGGACCAGATGATCCTTGAGGTCCCTTCCAGCCTGGTATTTTATGATTCTATGATATGCTGAAAATTAAATTGTTTTTTCTTTCTTTTCTTTTCTCTTTTTTTTTCTGATCAAGCCTGAAATTTCCTAAAGTAACTTCTATGTAAAATTATTACAGATGGAATTGGTTTTATATTAATGATGTCATTGCCTTAGATCTCTAAATCTAAACTTCATTATTCTACCTTTACTTTTGTTAACAGACAACAACAAATCAGGTTTGTGTGGAAAGTAATGAATTTGGACCTCAGTACATGACATATGATCCCTGCTAGTGAAATTATTATCACTCAAGGAAGTGTAGAAAATTTGCCAGTATATTTTCCAAATATTCCAATTCATTTGAAAAAAGAAAGTGAAAGGTAAAAAGAAAGTGTCCTGGTTTGAGGTAAACCAGGACCAATTTTGTTCAGTCACTTTACTTTTTAACTAAGCCTCTGCTAACTACTGAAATTAACAGCATACTGTGCAGACAATGTTCACGCTCTCAGAGTGATAAGACCTAAGTTTATAGCTGATGCCCAGGCATGGTATGCAGAGAGGTTCTTGCTTATGCTTATTGCTGTAACAGCCAAGGCCAGCTTACTTTGTTACTTGCCCCGTTGGAAGGGCAGAAGCGAAAAAAACATAAAGAGGTCACACCTGCGGGGAGGAGCAGACAGGACAGGTGACCCAAACCAGACCAACATGGTATTCCAACCCATCTGCCTCATGCTCAGTATAAAAACTGAGGGAGCAAAGGGTCAGCCCTCTCTCTTCAATGGCCAATGTCTGAGAAGGACTCTGTCTGTTCATTTGCCTTTGATCCCAAACTTGAATCCAGATCCGGAATCCAGTTCCCAACCATCACTGAGTCCAGTCTGGGACTTCCCCAGTGCCAGCCGATGATGTGATTGTCATCCTGGGAGCTTGATACAGTTTTGTATATATTTCATTATTTCCTTTCTATTTCATTATTGCTATTTCATTAAAGTAGTAGTTCCTTCCAAACATGTAAGTCCCTTTTTCCCTCCTCTGCCTCACTTTGAAGAGAGGTAGGGGGGAGTACCTGTTGCTCACCCAGTGGCCCATTCAGGAAAAACCACAACAGAAAGGAAAAGGAAAAGGAAAAGAAAAGTTAAAGGAAAGGGAAAGTGACACATATATTGGCCCATATCATGCAAACTTCCTTTTAATGCATCTGCAAAACAGTATGTAGATAAATACTTGCATTGCATTTAGAAGCAACTAATAATGACCTGCAGGAATCAACACTTAAAAGGAATTGCAAGGAATTCTGACTACCACTAAAAGCGTGAATGTATATTTCTGAGTGCCTCTCTCTATCCGTGAGAGATTTATGAGGAAAGCTAAATGTATATATTGCAAATCCTCAAATAGCACAATAGCAATAACTGAAACCATAATAGAGGTCAATTTGCAAACATGAAGGAGGAAAAATGGTTCCAGGTCTCTGCAATTAGCTAGAGTAAGTCTTTAAAAACTGAAATAATTAAATACAGTATTGTAGTCAATAGAATTATTATTCTCTTCTAGTCATTATTAAACAAAAGTTACTGCAGTTTCATGTAAGTATAATATGAAGCCTCATTATACATTGTACAAATACATAATAAAAGAGTTTATCTAAATAGAAAGACATATATTAAGCACATTGTCTATGTTTTTTTTCCAGAACTAGTAACAATTTGACAGGTCATCCCGTCTCTTTTTCTCAATTTTCTTCATCATTATAATTGCAAATAATAGATCAGAACATAGGGAAGTCACCTTAGACAGTCTTGAGGAGAGACAAGTAAATCTTTCATATACTTGTGTAGCTTCTCTAAACAAATAGTGAGCAAGAAACAACTCTATTTTCTAATTTTATGTTGAACAACATACTATGAGAACACTCAGATCAATATTGTAGGAATAACTTATTTTTCCAATGATTGAGTTAAAAAATAAAAACATTAAGAAACATTTGAAAAGAATCAAATGCAATAATTTTAATGTAAAATTATGAAGTAAATAAAAATATTAATATTTTTAATATTAATTTCTTATATTTGGATAGGATTGGATGAAAAGCCTCAGCTTGTTTGAACTTCATCACTGTGTGTATTAAGTTACAATACTGGTTTTGAACTGTGTTACGCTATAAATATTGCAAGACATATATAATAAAGCAAAACCCTTCAAATAATTTTTAATTTTACATCAGAAACACACTTTTCCATGAAAATTAAACAAAATCACTGTATTTCTGTGAAATATTTGATATACTGAATTGATATTTTTGACAGAACATTGTTCCATCATAAAACATTTTCCCTGTTCTAATAACAGTGATGATTATTGTGACAGCATGTCATCAGGAACACTTTCCTTACACCATACCAACTCTCAGTGAAAACACTGCAGATCACAAATGGGTCTAAAGCTTTCTTTAGCATAATCAAGGACCTGAGAAATTTGTATTGCTGTTTTCATGAACTGTAAAGCTCGGAATTGTCATCTCAAAACTACTATTTTTAGTAAAATGCTGACGGTTAATTTAAGATGATGGCTGATAAAATAATACCAAGAAATAGTCATGAGGAAGGACCAAAATGAAATTTCTGAAGGAGATGTCATTCGTAAAAGGGATTTTTGGTGATATCTCCAAAAAGACTTGGAATATATCTGCGTATGTACACAGATAGACACATGTATTTGTATGTATACATATGTACACACACACACACATACATTTAGATATATATTGTATACTTAAAAGACAAATGGGGACAAATTTACATGAGAAACAAAATATTCACTGCACAAAGAAGTTTTGCTTATTTGTTCTCTTTCCCTCTCCTGTGTCCCTCCGTTCACATGTATACGTCTGGCTGTGTTTGTCAGAATTCTCTCACTTTCTTGAGGCTTTCATCCACTTCTTATAGGCCTTCATTTTGGCAAGTTGGCAGTTTTCTTTGATGCTTATGAAATATTCCAATTCCATCTTTTTTTAAGCACTTCACGTTATATCACAATGCAATTCTGGATAGCTTTGATTAAACTGGATTTCATTTGAAAACACCTGTAGTAAAAAACAATGAAAATTCTGCCAGGTAGAAATAAATGAAAAGCAGACACCTCCTGGAACATGTCTGATTCACTCCTAGATTTCTTAGGTATTCCATCTTCAGTGTTTGATGGCCTTCTTTGATATCTGTAATTTCCCTGTTTATTTTCATTAATGGCATTTAAAAGAATTATTTTATGTGCTTTTCTACCTCTTATAATGATGTATTAATGTGTCTGGACTTTCCAAAACACATAGATAAAACATATAAATGTAAATGAGTACAGAAAAGATTTTTCACATTTTACATTATCTTGCTTGAAAACAAATTTGAAATTTTACAATAAATCCTTTCTACTAAGCAATTTGAAACTGCACAGGGGTTCATTATTTTTCTTATTAGCTAAATTTCCATAGCAGTATCATGCTGATAAATATAATCAGTGATGCCATAAATTTTACTTAAATTAATACAAACAATGATGCTTTATTAGTATGTACCATGGAGCACATCTTAAATAATCATTAGATTCAAAATACTCTATTTTCTTCCCAGAAGGTCAACCATATCCTGGGCTGTATCAAAAGAAGTGTGGCCAGCAGATCGAAGGAGGTGATTCTCCCCCTCTACTCCACTCTTGTGACACCCCACCTAGAGTACCGCATCCAGCTCTGGGCCCCCAACATTAGAAGAACATGGACCTGTTAGACTGAGTCCAGAGGAGGGCCACAAAAATGATCAGAAGGCTGGAGCACCTCACCTATGAAGACAGGCTGGGACAGTTAACATTGTTCAGCCTGGAGAAGAGAAGGCTCTGGGAAGACCTTATTGCAGGCTTGCAGTAGTTCAGGGGCTCTTGTAAAAAAGATGGTGACAAACTTTTTAGCAGGGCCTGTTGTGATAGGACATGGAGTAATAATTTTAAACTAAAAGAGGGTAGATTTAGACTAGATATAAGGAAGAAATTCTGCATAATGTGGGTGGTGAAACAGCGGCACAGGTTGCCCAGAGAGGTGGTAGATACCCCATCCCTGGAAATATTTAAGGTTAGGTTTGATGGGACTCTGAGCAACCTGATCCATTTGAGGATGTCCCTGCTCATTGCAGGAGTGGGTGGACTAGATGACCTTTAAAACTCCCTTCCAACCCAAACTATTCTATTATTCTGTAATTCTTCATTTTTCTAATTTGCTGTATGCATGTCCAGATATTTTCCAAGTACCTTTTCAAATAAACATCACATTCAAAGCGTTCTCTGCCCTTTGTTCTGTCCTTCTATGGTTTAGAAAGCACAAAAGCACAATAGCACTTAGGAAAAGAGTCAGATATTTGATTCCAGAACACTTAAACAGGGAACATGGCAGTGAGAAAGCTATGTGCAAACAATGTCTCAGATTAGCCAAGGGAAAGAGGGGGAAGAAACTTTTTTTTTTTTTTTTTTNACAGTTGAAATACATAAGCCAAAGAATGCTTTTATCACTCAGAATAAAGAGGTAAACAGATTGTCTGGTGGGCTTTAGAGTAGTTCTGAGAAATTCTTACTCATTCTCACAAAGAATGTACTCACATTCTTTGATGCCCTGATTAGACCTTGGAAACAAACAGTATTGAAGTTCACTCCTGCCAGACCTGCCTTCTGGTGACAGTGATTGACTGGCAAGAGCTTAGCCTTCTAACTTACGCATCCAAGTGTCTCCTCATCTTAAACATCCCTCCCCACCCTAGAGATGGAAAAATAATTTATTGTCTTAAGGATTTGTTGGTTTATCACAGGAGGAAACTAAGAAGAGACAAAGAAGAGTAAGAATGAACTCAGAGGAAACAGCCAGCCAGCTAAGATTGGCTAAGCTATGCAATTGTACTGTGAAGAAGTAACTGAACCTTACTTTGAACCACTTCAAACAACTGGAAAAGAAAAAAATCCTATCAAATCTGCCGTGAGGGAAGCATATGTGAACTGCACATGGTCTGAGAAATGGGATAAAGGATGTAAATAGGTCTTTTACTGTCTTTATGCCCTGATTCATGGAAACAAGAGAGTACTTAAACACATGCTTACTTGCAGGCATCTGCTTTACATTTATTGTCTTCAAATGAGAAAGCCAATATTTAAGTTTATATGTGGTCCTGAATGGAAAGGAGCATAAAACACTCTGTCAGTGTGGTTTTGACTTGGATTCCTACCTTTGCAGTACAATCCAAGCTAGCTGCTAAAGTTAATTGCAAATTATTTTTAGACAAGACCCAGGTAAACTGTCTAGATCAGCTCTCAGATGTGAAATACAAAAGCTCCAGGTGTATATTGTGGCCTGCTTAGTCTAAGAGATCATATTTCATCCACCTGATAGAAGTAAAATATTGTATAATTTCTTAAGGTGATGCTGCATAAAGAAGGTTTTGGATATGTGCAGGTGAAAAATTATCAATAGATACACTTGAATGTTTGGGACATTCATTTCAACACCTCAGAGTTTCATCCCTGTTTACATTTTTCTGTGACTGTTCTGTGACTGACAATAATCTTTATTTCGTCTGTGTGACCCTCTGTGGACTAAATAACCCCCAAGTCATGGACTGCTTAAAAAATAAATAAATCCAAAACAAAACACTCCACTGCACACAGTTCTCCCCCTGGGGAAATGATGAGAGAACAAAATATGCGACAGATGTTAGTCAGATTGCTTAATGCACTACTGGAAAGCACTCAGATACTATGGTGATGAGTGTGGTATGAGAACCTATATAGATTAGAACCATTTAGTAAGATGTATCCTAAACACACTCATTACGTAGCTATTACTGCAAAAAAAATCTGTGAGGAGGTGATGCATGAGTTGTAGAATTGCAGACTTGTAAATGTCTTTGAATATATATGTTCTCTTAAAAAAGCTTTGTGTTTATTATTAAATGATAAGTAGAACAATTGTTTTCAATTTTGGATCATTTATCTATGTTTTAATTTGCCATTCTGTTCGTGAAGCATCAAAGACGCAAAAAGCAAAGCCTTTAGAAAAGCTGCTTAGCACAATAATTAGCTTTTGTATTGAACACTAAGGGCAGACATGAGCCCAGATAGAACAGTAATAGACAAACCAGAAAAACAGAATGCATCTGCCAGAAAAGATGGGACAGTACAATTGGTTAAAATACTGGCTATTTCCCTCTCGATGTTTGCAAGTAAGTTGGCTCCAGGTCACGCAAGATAAGCTGTGCAAATTTTGTTGCGTCTTTGATTGGATGTAAGAAATTAGCTTAAAATAAACACTATAGTTTAATCAACAGAAATTCAGAATTGTTTCCTCAGCAAATTTCTAAGGGATTTGTCTAGGGTAAAAAATAATAGTATAAACATGTTCTTCTAACAAAGCTACCCTAGCAAGTGACAATTTCCAGGCCTATAGATCCAATGTCTACAAAACAGAGGAAAAATCAGGTGGCTGAAAACTTCTGTTGCTTTGCAAAATTTTGTAATCAACTCAGCATTTCAGCAGTAATCTTCAGTTACAATATTCTAATACATTTGACTATTTAAATTACTGGAACTGGAAAATAAACCTTTCTTCTTTTGTTTTAATTTGTTGTTTTCTCTGTGCTTGCAAAATAGAATGTATCCATCATAAATGATGATACAGTACCTTCTTTTTCTTTGTCAGTTACTCCAGTTATCTCAAAAAGTGTGAAATTACACTTCATCAAAAGATAGCTATTATATAATGGCTTGTAAATGAAGCAGGACTGCCAAAGTCAATGGCAGCTATAAATGAAATTTGGCTATCATCTCAGATACCAAAAATAAATAAAGTGCATTTCAGAACCTGCAATTTTTAAAATCCTGCAATAGAATCTTAGAAATTTTGTGAAACTTTGGAGAAATTTTTAAGATCTATCTGTTTACGTTCCCACATTTCCAATAACCCTTTCTTCCACAGTGTCACAACTAATCATTCATCAAGAACCTTTTTGGTAAACTTATTATTTTCAACTTCAACTTCCTTAAATTTACTCAAAATTTTTACATAGAATAACCTGAGTGTAACTGGATATGAGAAAGTAGTAATGAAAATTTCTCTCAGTATCCTGGCACTCACCTCAGAGTAAATGATTGTGTACTAAATTGGATGTGTGAGATCTCAGCAAAATCCAGATTTCTGTTAGTGAATTCATAATAAAGGAATGAAATGCTACTAATAATTTTAGCAGTGATACTACTATACTGCAAATTATATATTTTTAATTTCAGAATGCTTTTCAAATTGCAAGTGATCACATCACTCTTGGGAAGAGAAAAAAAATGTTACTACCCTTTTCAGAGAAGTTTCATATTGAGAAACTGACAGTGTTAAGCATGTTGTCACAGGACACAAACCAAGCCTTTGAGAGAGCTGGAATATGAAGTCAGGAACTCCTAACCCTATACTAACTCCAGCAGGCCACATTGTCCCTCATGCCTTTCCTGAAGCACACAAAGTATAGAGTGTTTAACTTATTGGATGTCAGTAGTAAAGATAAGGTTCCCTTTCCCAGGTGAGCTCATGTTGCTGAACAAGCTTTCTGAAGTAGTCAGAATAGATAGAATAAGTGGGACTTCTCACTATAAATCCTTAACATAAATGTTGGATGTGATGTCTCATACGTAGGTATGAAATTCGCTTCCCTAAACTTCTGTTTGAATAGATCCTTACCAACTTAGTCTTCTTTGAATTCCCATCTCAGGCTTTCTGATCACCCATGCACCTGTGTCTGTCAGGCAAAATAAGAGACCTGACAGAATAAAACACTACTGTACCGTCTAGAAGACAACCTTTTAGAAAAATGTCCAATAGTCCCCTAGGAGATAAGAGTCATTTAAATCCACTTCTATTCACTTCTACAAAGAATCTGTAAGACTCAGCAAATTTTCTTTTCAATTTCAATCATTTAGAGACCTCATGACTGTAGGTGCCCTATAAAGTCAGTAAAGAGTTCTAAGAAGCTCCAGAGATAATTCAGCCAATCCCAACATATATGAATGACATGAATTTACAGTGAGACAGAGAATTAAAACTGCAGCAAATGGACTTTTTGATCATGTACTTCACATCAGAGGTATTGCTTTCAAAAGGTGATCCATTATGGTCGGTTAAACTTGGCAGGCTGCCATACGTCCACCAAACCACTCTCAAACTCCCCCTTCTCAACAGGACAGGGTGAGAAAATAGGATGAAAAAGCTTGTGGGCTGAGATAAAGACAGGGTGATCACTTACCAATTACCATCATGGGAAAAACAGGCTCAATTTGGGGAAGATTAGTGTAATTTATTGCCAATTAAAAACATAATAGGATGGTGAGAAAAGAAAGACAATGCTAAAAACACCTTCTCCCCACTCCTCACTTTTCTCCCCAAGCTCATCTTCACTCCTTCATCCCTGTCCCTGACTCTTCTGTCTCCTTCTCCTCCTCGAGTGGCATAGGGGGCATGGGGAATGGGGGCTATGATCAGTTCATCTCTGCCACTCCTTTCTCACACTTTTCCACTGCTCCAGTGTGGGGTCATCCCACAGGCTGCAGCTCTTCAAGAACTGCTTCAACATGGGTCCTTTCCACAGGGTGGAGTTCTTCAGGAACAGTCTTGTGGGGTCCTGCCAGAAAACCTGCTCCAGCGTGAGCTCTTTTCCATGGGTCACAGGTCCTGCCAGGAGCTTGCTCTCTTTTGGGCTCTTCATGGGCTGCACCTTCTTTCACAGCATCTCCACCTGCTCTGGTGTGGGTTCTTCTACAAGCTGTAGTGTGGATACCTGCTCCACCACAGTCCTCCATGGGCTGCAGGAAGATAACCTGCAGCACCATGATCTTCACCACAGGCTGCAGGGAAATCTCTGCTCTGGTACCCAAAGCATGTCCTCCCTCATCCTTCTTCTTGGTATCTGCAGGGTTGTTTCTCTCACTTTTTTCTCACTCCTCTCTCCCAGACGCTGTGCAACATTTATACCCATACTTAAATATGTTATCACAGAATTGTCACCAGCTCAGCTTTGCCCAGTTGTGGGTCTATTTTGGAGTTAGCTCTGTCAGACATGGGGACAGCTCCTGGTCCCCTCTCACAGAGCCCACCTCTGCAGCTCCCCTGCTACCAAAACCTTGACACATAAACCCAGTACATCCATAAATATTTGAAAACTTGCTTTCATTTGAACTTTAGAGCAAGTCCTATAGCTCTACTTCTGACATAGGTTAGCATCAAACCATCACATCCATTAAATCATAGAATCATAGAATGATTAAGTTGGAAAGGACCTTGAAGATCATCGAGTTCCAACCCCCCTGCCATAGGCAGGGACACCTCCCACTAGACCAGGCTCCCCAAGGCCACATCCAGCCTGGCCTTGAACACGTCCAGGGATGGGGCCTGGGAAATGGGGAATGTAGGGTAATAAAAGTGAACTTAGATATTTTTGTTGTGGTGTCTCTGTTTCAAACACAGATTTCAAATTTTTTTTTTAATCACAGTTGATAAAGTAATAGCATAACACAAGTAGAACATACGAGATAGATAGCCGCTTTGACTTGCTGCTATTTTCCAGCCCTAGAAAAGATCCGTTTAAACAAGGATGCACGAACTTATTTTCACAGAAGTCTCAGGGATATGCTTGAATGGCTATAGCATCCATTGGACATGCTTTCTTCAGAGGAAATTGCATTAGCCTATTGAATTTCTTCTTGTAGTGGAATGTTTTCTTCAATGGTTTTCCCAGAGTTCTCATATTTTCATGGTATAAGTATTATTCTTTTCCTTTTTTTTTTTTTTTTAATTTTTTTAGTTTTTTTGGTGTTTAATTT
>VUYV01000040.1:2218883-2322740 GCA_008711295.1 Anarhynchus alexandrinus
TTTTTTTTTTTTTTTAAATTACTCAGGTATTCAGAGTTGTAAAGTTGTTCCGCTTTGTTGTTAACCTATTTCTGCCTGAGTGTTTCTTGTAATTGCTTCATGAAATTTAAATTTTCCTCTGGCAGGAAACAAGTATAACATAAATAAAAACATACTATTAATAATAATAAAAACCCATAAAGTTTATTTAAATTAAAACATTCTTTCCCTAAGCACACATATGCATTAATACTACAGACCAGTTCCACTGTGTCTTCTGCATTTGGAGGAGACCCTTATGGAAGCCTTGCTGTATGCCAGAGAATCCACAAAAATATATCTGTTACATTCTCAGGGAAGCTAAGGCCCCAGCAAATGGAAATGCAGGGATGGAGGGATGCTACTATGGTAATCAGCTGTCTGTAACAACTTGCAAGGAAAATGGCAGCTTACAAGCAACACTTCTTCAGCAACATTTTCCCTATCATGTACCATACTGTCCACCTGGGAACAGCAACAGCTGCTTCAGAGCTACAGAGCACCAAAGCACTGACACGTTAATACTAACAAACATCTTTTGTATTAGCAACAGGTCCAATTAGAAGCTGGCGTTGGGAGAAGTGGTGGATATAGACAGGTTTTCAAAGGTAAGAGCATATCTTTGTTTGTTTCTCATATTTCATATTTTCCAGCCTGTGCCACTGTTATGGACTTTCTTTATTTGGGCTCCTTACAGAGCAAATCATTGCTTTGTTCAGTTATTTATGATAGGATGTGAACAAAGAACATCAGATTTGTAAGGATTTATGGGAGCAGATTCTGTTTTCCCTCTGACTTCTCTGAATTAGAAAGGAGTTTATACAAATATGGTAAAAGACTACTTGCTTTTTGCAAGCATCTTCTAAGCAGAGAAGAATAATTTGAGACTAAGAACACTTAACACCATAATGCCATTCCTAGAGATCTAGTATAGTTTCTTGATAAGCACCCTAGGCCATGCCCACACCCCAACTAGTCATACGGAAGGCTACCTGAGAATCAGTGTTCTCATCTTGTACCAGTCTTCAGTCAAATGCTAAAACACACTCATCATAAGAAGAGAAATCTATATTTGACAGAAAGAAAACAAAATTGAATAGTAATAAATCTTTCCCAGTTTCACAGTTTTATAATAAATTAACAAGAGAGGGAGAGTTTCTCTGGAAAAACGTAAGCCTGGAAACCATACATAATGTTCAGACCACTGAAATGCAATTTCACCTGTAAGGACTGTGGTCACAGAATGAACAAATGGTCTGCCTTCCCTTTGGAAGTGCCTATGCTCTTCTACTGTTGCATTCACTCTGTCTTATGTAAATGGAAAGTGGCTGCTATCAAAAGAAATAATAACAACAAAGAATTTCACTGTTGATGATGGTAAATCATGCAGAAAGAAGGTTATGTTCTTTTATTTTTCTTGCTTAATTCCCGTGAAATTCAGGTGGCAGTGCCCCAATTATTGTTTCATGAAAAGTGTAGTCTATGTGTTTTCCTTTTGCTACCGAAATATTTCCCCTGTTGATTCTTTGCAGCAATAATAAAAGCAGGATGTGTTGTACTGAATGAAAAAGAAACTCACATAAACAAAAATAGTTGACATACACTAGGCCATGTATGGAGGCAACCAGAATTAGCCAGCACATCCTTTTTATAAAGTAGTCATTTAAAATATTCATAATGTTGTTATGTTGTTGATAGTGATGACATGTTTTTAGACACAGCTAGTTCCAGTTTACATTGACATACTGTCATCAATTATGCTTCACCATCTGTGGACATAATTAAGTTTACCCTTAAATTTGATTTTAGAACATATCATTCACAAGTGACTCTTGTTTACTAAACACACTTGGAATAAGCAAAAAGTGAATAACTTGCATTTTGAATAAACTAGAAATAAATTTGCATGCAGGCCTTAGGACCATAAGCGTATATTTTACACATTCTCAATATATAACACACCTGAGCTCTTTCCAGGATTCAGGAACTCACTTAAACTTTGTATGCCATTGTCCAAATCTCATTTATATTGTTGCCATTTTCTATGATTCTGAATTGCAAAGAGGCCTTAAAATAGATGTAAGAGCCATTGACACCATCTTGAGAGTCAGGGTCTTGCAGTTAAGAAGAATCAGAAAATATATATGCTTTTATTCCCAAAGAAGTAAATGATACCTCACATAATATTTTGTCAACTTTTAAAAATCCTGTGAAGTACTGAGCTCCGTGGGAAGTATACAACAGCATCTTTTGTGAAGTGCTCTAGGTGTAACAGATCATCTCAATATTTCATATCATATGTATTCTGTTCCCTTACTGGATAAACATAATATTTATGGTAAAGTAGGACTGTTTCCTGTTTGAACAATTGTGAATTTGTGCTTCACTTTCTGTCTATATTCTAAAACTGTTCCTGAAAATTAACTATTTTATTGGATGTGTCTTCCTGTTAACCTATTTGCTAAAATACATGTGGAAATCACACACCACAGGGATTCAAAATCAGTCAAAGTGAATTCATTTAAAAATTCAAATGAAGAGCAGTGCATTTTTTTTAGTATTCTCCAAGCGCTGATCTTGTTAATACATTAAGAATAAAGCTAGCAACACGTAGAAGCTGTTTAGATCTCCAAAGTGGAAGCCTTCCACTTCAAAGAGGGAATGAGAAAATGAGACAAAAATCTATCATTAATACACTGTTCTGTACCACCAACCCAGTGTGGCACTCCTGCCTCTTCTACAAGGTCAAAATAACAGAGTTGATAGCAAAACCATCAAAAGCCCCATTGCCATGTCTTAACACCTCTGAATCTTTATAGTATTTATCCATGCAATACCTCTGAGAGATAAGAACATATCCTCATCCTATTTTGCATAGGATGAACTAAGACACAAAAACTAAAGACTACATTTCAAATTTTATTTAGAAATTTAAAAATACAGGAGTCTGTAGGAAAGTAAAGAATATGATACTTCACAGGTGAACGTTCACATACTCCATGTCTGTGCAGACACAGGGGAAACAGGCCAAAAAGCAATCACTGACCACTGTCAAGCAACCTTCCTGTGTAGGCTCTGTTGAACAACAGCTTTTCACATGGCTTATTTGGGCTGTTGAACTTTGCTCTGTTTTTAGGCAGGGTTAGGGTTTAATGCTTCCTCAACTGCTATATAAAATGGCAGAATAAGGGATATGGAGTACAAAAAAAAAGGTACTGTTTTGAGTGGGATTTAATCAGATGCGTGGGGAATGGGAGGAGGGTATAAACAAAGTAGTGTGCATTTTCTGACAGATCTGGAATTCTATGAGCCAGAGAGATATCATAACCTAAACCTATCCTGATCTGTCTTTCTAAAATCCTCGATGCCAGTTGCATGATGAGCAGTTAGGCAAGAAGTAGGTTGAAAACTAAAATCAGAGGTTGTAGGGATCTGTCTGAACTGGATGTCCTGCTATTTGGGCCCACTTTGTCCTGGCACTAAATAAAATTCTAGGACATCTTCATGGCCTGCAGCACAACTCAGGCCCAGCAGGTTGTGTTGTGCACAGTCACTCCTGTGGGGTATGTTGGAATTCTTCATAAAAGCGAAAAGAAGATTGAGGGGGGATCTTGTTAATGCTTACAAATACTTAAAGGGAGGGTGCCAGGGGGATGGGAACAGTCTTTTTCCAGTGGTGCCCAGTGATAGGACAAGATGTAACGAGCACAAACTTGAATATAGGAGGTTCCGTCTTAACAGGAGGAGGAACATCTTTACTTTGAGGGTGACAAAGCACTGGAACAGACTGCCCAGAGAGGTTGTGGAGTCTCCACTCTGGAGACATTCAAAACCCGCCTGGATGCTGTCCTGTGCAACCTGCTGTAGGTGACCCTGCTCTGGTGGGGGGGTTGGACTAGATGATCTCCAGAGGTCCCTTCCAACGCTGACCATTCTGTGATTCTGTGATAAGCAAATCCCTAGCTGCGACTGGAAGTACAGCAGTTCAGCTGTTCCCTAGTTCAGCCAGCAATATCAGCTGAGAGTGGGAGGAAAAGTTCTGGAGTGACTGGAAGGAGACTCTTCAGACGCTGGAGCCCCTAGGACATGCAGGAAGTGCATTTGAGAGACGGTGCAGCTGGTTCCAGTGGCAGCCAAATACAGCAGTTCCCAGGACTGCTAAAACAGTGGTTGAAAGAAAATCTCTGTGTTTTTTAAAAACTTTTATGGCCTCTGCCTCTGTTCAGTATACCATGAACAACAACTGTTCTGGCCCAGTGATGGGAGACCCCTGTGTGTTTGGAGAGACCTTCAGAAGACCCTGGTGTCCAGGCATAACCTTGTCTGGAAAAGCTGCCATGGTCAGAAGTCATAGGGATGAACATCTGGGTATGATTTTGAAAAAAAAAAAAAAAAAAGTAGCAGAAAAGAGGTATTTGGAACAAACACTTATTCTGCAGCTTGAGAAGCAGATCTATCAGAGGTACTGTCAGTAGTGGTTAAGGTACCTGGGGGATGTAGCAAGGGAAACCTGCCAAGTCTCATAATAAACCACCTGTGGCTAGACACCTCCTGAAGCCTTACAAACTTAAACCATTTGCACACAGCAAACGTATGGCCAGCTCAGTGTGAGCCATCCTCACGTGAGAGGATTTTGGTCCGCTGCTAGGCAAACTTCCTTCCAAGAGTCAGAGAGAGACATCCAAGGATGGAGGTTAGCAGAGGATTCAGGAAAAGAGGATGTGATACAGCAAAATATCATTATTCTCACCCCAGAGAGAACAAAGAAATGCTTGATTAGTACCTTACTGATAGCACTGTATTTCCTCTTTTATGTCTTTGTGAATGATGTATCAGAAATAGAATGGGAGAAGACCTGACCTAAATAGGATTTAATATCTTTCTTTTACAGTTTACATGGGCTTTTAAAAACATTTCAATTTTATAAAACTGGCAACTTCAGTATAAGTGAGTGTTTCTATTAAACGTTTTTGAATATTGTTGCATGGTTTTATCCTTTATGTTCTGAGGTTTATGATTTTGCCTTTGGTAAGCTTGCTTCTTATTTAATTTGTCTGATCTCTAAATATGGTTTATATATACTTACCCTCAAAGATGTTGACTCCCCCCACGCCAGGGTACTAAGCATGTAAGCATTAGTCAATAAGGGAATGCTGATGATAGAGACCTCTGAAAAATCTAGGTGTTTTTACATGAGTCTCTAAATATAGACTGAAGTAGCTACCTTCAAATACTAAAGCCATAACATTTTTTGCCTACAATCAATTTCTGAAAAAAAAAGATGAAATTTACTCAGCTCATATATGACATGTAAAAGGTAAACAAAAGAGCATATGATTGCTAAAGGGAAAGTAAAATCAAAAATTATTAACACATTCTAGTCTTTAAATTCCTAAACCTCTCCTATTGTGGGGAAGTAGGAAAAGGAAATCCCTCTATAGAGATTAAGAGATCTGTAAACACCCATTGAGGATTAGCTGTTAATATGTGTTAAGAATGGATTCCAAATGCTTACAGACTTACTCCCCTTATGTTGCAGCAAGAAGAATTTTTTTCAGTTGAGGTAGGCTTTGTCAGGGACACTATCTTTTGCTTTTTCTGTTAGCAGTCTCTGTTTTCCAGGGTTTATCATAAAGCATGTGTAAGTATAAGATACAGATATAGATAGGTTTGAAAGAGACAGAGAGACAGAGAATACAGGTCAAAACAGAGAAAGATCTGTTCAGAGGTTAATATTTTAATGCCTTGTGTTTGAAATGACAAACTAAAGAGAAGCTAAATGGAATTATTCTGCAAAAAGTACATTTTGGAAAGTGAAAGCTGCTCTTCAGAGCAGGGAGTGACAAGGATGAAATTTGAGACTAATAGCTTAACTTCTCAACTCATCTTTCTGTCAAGCCTCTGTCATCACACCACCTTATAAATCAAGTCCAAATGAATCCCTCCTAAGTGAGATTCTTTTCAGAAAAATGACAAGCTAGGATACAGAGTCAAATTTCTGAAAGATCTCAGGCCTCATAGGGTTTAACCCATTCATTAAACACTAAGGAGCACTTTCATTTGAGTCTTCCAATGGTGAAGATATTCCATAAAAAAATAGATATTACTACTTGATATAGCTTCTGGTCTCAAAGAGACTATTTGCTTAGTTTACACTGGAAAGATGCTGTTTTAAAGTAAATGTAATGTGGGATGCAACAATGAAGTTGTTTTCCTTTTTGCCTTTTTTGTCCTCAAAAGTAACAAAGATTCTATGTTTGAAAAACAATTCCAGCTTTTTTTAGTTGAAGTATGATCATCACAGAATCTGCTTCATGCCTTTTGACTTGCAAAGGAATGCACATGAAACTGAACTGCAGAATAGTCAGTAGGGCATTTGGTATACCAGTAGGCAGCTTTGATTCAAAATACAATAAGCAAAGTTCGGAAGTGATTTGTAATTTCATTTTTTCCACACAAGGCTATAAATTTTAGTTAGTATGTGAGACAATGAAATCTTACAATATAATTGTAGTTTTTACAAGGCAACTGTACCGTATTGGAATATGATAGTGGTTTTGTTCCTGGCAATGGAAAAGGGGTTTTTTTTATTATTATTATGTTAGTTTTAGAAGTCTCTGAATTTATTTAGCATCAAACTTCTTTTATAGGAAAATCACTCATTCTATCAAAGAAATCCAGAACTCAGTGAAGTCCACTTCATCTGAGTGTAAGATAGCAGTCACACTGTAATTAGAAATATCAGTTTAGTTGCCTAACAGAGCCAGAAGAGGCAAAATGTTCTTTTTATTTTTTTATTTTTTTGACACAAATGCACACAGAAGTAACGTACTAACTCTGTTAGGCAATGAATACAAATAAAGGAGCTTTGATCATAACTGAAAACACTGAGTCCCAATTATGAGAAAAAACTATTTTCCATTCACTGATTAGAGAAGTGTAGTGAATTTAACACCTGCCACACTTCCCACTAATAAAGAAAGATTGATTCCTTTGTGATAGCAAGTTGGTCAGAGTCATAGGAGGTCAGATGTTGGGTACCAGATGTATTCAAAGGCTCTTGGCTATTGAATGGAAATCTTTGGACTTGGTTTTGACTCTGAATGTAACACTTGTTTCAGAGCCTGTTTTCTCTCCCCTAACGTTATCTTCACCTCTAGGATGATCCTGACCTTAGACATTTTCTGACACTATGTCAGATGTCATATTTACTGCTTCACAAATGTTTTACTTCAGCCTCTTTATAACACATTACATTTAGATAATATCCATATAGCTGTTGGACTTTCAAGGTTGCCAATTTAGGCATAGGCATTCTTAGACAGAAGAAAAGCAATTCTGAGAAGAACCATACAGAATATTTATCACCTTCAGATAGCTCATGTTAATGAAAAGGACTCAAAAGTTCTCCTACCGTATGACAAAAAATAGCAATAGGATCCATATGCATTGGTTAGGAGAAAGGAGTTGTAAACATTATATTACTTGGTCATACAGATATATATATACACACACATACATATATACACATATATATATACACATATATATATAGATACAGATACATATACTGTTTCTACTACAAAGCATGTGAAGTTTTATCATTGGCAGAGGATGACCAAGTCAGGGAGCACTTAAACAAACTGGATGTATGTAAATCAATGGAGCCTGATGGGAACTGGCTGATATCATTGCAAGGCTACTCTTGATTGCCTTTGAATGGTCATAGTGACTGCCAGAGGTACCTCAAGACTAGAAGAGAACAAATTTCACTCCTATATTCAACAAGGGTAGAAGGAAGATCTGGAGAACTACAGGCCAGTCAGCCTCACCTCAGTCCCTGGGAAGATGATGGAGAAAAATCTCCTGGAAAGCTTTTCCAAACACATGAAGGACAAGGATGTAACTGGGAGTAATTAGCATGGACTTATGAAGGCAAAATCATGCTTGACCAACTTGATAGACTTCTACAATGATGTGAAAATCTTGGTGGAGGATGGCAGAGCAACAGATATTGTGCACCTTGATTTCAAAAAAGCCTTTGTACTGTCTATCATAACATCATCATAGACAAACTGGCAAAGTAAGGTTTAGTTAAGTGGACAGTGCAATGGATTAAAAACGAGCTGAATGACTGGGCCTAGAGGGCTGTGATCAGTGGCACAAAGTCCTGCTGGAGGCTGTTGCTAGAAGCATACCCCAGGGGTCAATCCTGGCTCCAATGCACTTCAACATCTTCATTAATGACTTGGATGATGGGATGGAGTAAAGTCTCAGCAAGTTTGCAGATGATACAAAAATAGGAGTGGTTTATGCACCACAAGGTTGTGCTGCCATTCAGAGGGACCTAAATAGGCTGGAGAGGAACCTTGTGAATTTCAACAAGGGTAAATGCCAAGAAGGGGAAGAATAACTCTATATACCAGTATACACAGGAGGGCAACTGTCTGGAAAGTAGCTTTGCCAAGAAGGATCTTGGGGTCCTGGTGGACAACAAGCTTACTGTGAGCCAGAAATGCACCCTCATAGCAAAGGATGCCAACAACCTCCTGGGCTGCATTAGGAGTGTTGCCAGCAGTTTGAAGGAGGTGATCCTTCCCCTCTATTCAGTACTGGTGAGGCTGCTCCTGCAGGGCTGGGTTCAGTTCTGGGCTCCCACTACAAGAAAGATATAGACTTAATCGACCAAGTGATGCTCCAGTAAAACTGATTCAGGGGCTGAAACATCTTTCATACAAGGAAAGGCTGAGGGAGCTGGGACTCTTCAGCCTGGAAAAGGTTCAGGGGGATCTTATCAATGTATCTAAATACTTGAAGGGAGGGAATGAAGAAAAGGGAGCCAAACTCTTCTCAGTAGTGCTTATTGACAGGATACAGGCAATAGACACAAATTAAAGCACACAAAAATTCCATCTGAATATAAGAAACACTTTTTTGCTGTGAGGGTGGTCAAACACTGGAATGGGTTGCCTAAAGAGGTTGTAGAGTCTTCATCTTTGGAGACCATCAAAAACCCAATTGGACACGGTCCCCAAAAACCTGCTCTAGCTGACCCTGCTTTGAACAGGGGGAATTGGACTAGAAGACCTTAAGACGTCCCTTCCAACCTAAACAATATGGTGATTCTGATTTCTGTCTCTAATATATAAATTTATTTGTTAGTTTGATTGTTTATTTAATTCAGTGGGAAGTAAAAAAGTCTGTCAGAAGAAATATATTGAAGATGTGGAAAGGAAGACAGAAGAAAGAAGTTAAATTTAATAGCCAAGAAGTGGTGGTAGGCATAAGGGTAATTTAAATATTGCAATTAGAAGATTGTTAGGTGAGTTAAAAATGATGTTTTTAATGTTAACTGTTTTTACTGGTTTTCCCTGAGGGAGTTAGAGAGAATGTGGTAGTACTCAGAGCTCTATTGTTGTGAAGGAATGCAGCGTATGGTGTCAGCTGAACAGAGCAGTGAAAGTCTCCGAAGGCTCACTGCAGGGCTGTGAAACCTTTGAGTTTTGTCCTTCAGAGAAACTTTTAAACTCTGCCCTTCAAAAGCTGGATAATCTGGCACAATAAAGAGTCCATAAGGCCTAACCACCAACTGCTTATAGGTTTGAAGAAAGACCCAGGAAAAGGAAAACAGAGGTAATAGACACCTGTCTTTTCAATCCCATTACAACTGGCTTGTTTCTGCAACTGGTCCTGCAACCTTCAAACAAGGATTAACTGGCTTGGTATATGAGGGGAGAGCAGTGGATATTGTCTACCTGGACTTCATTAAGGCCTCTGACACTGTCTGCCACAAGACCCTCATAAAGAAGCTGATGGTGTATAGGCTAGATGAGTAGTGCGGCGGGTTACAAACTGCCTGAAAGGCTGGGCCCAGAGGATAGTGATCAATGGTGGGAAGTCCAGTTAGAGGCTAATGACTAGTGGTGTACCCTAGAGATCAATACTGGCTCCAGTCCTGTTTTACATCTTCTTTAATGATCTGGATGATGGAGCAGAGTAAACCTCAGCAAGTTTGCTGATGAAACAAAACTGGGAGGAGTGGTTGATACAAAAGTGGGTTGTGCTGCCATCCAGAGGGACCTCAACAGGCTGGAGAAATGGGCTGAGAGGAACATCATGAAGTTCAACAAGGAGAAGTGCACAAGTCCTGCACCTGGGGAGAAAAAACTCCATGCACCAGAGCACACTGGGGGCTGACCAGCTGGAAAGATATTTGGCAGAAGATAACCCGGGTGTCTTGGTGGACACCAGATTGAACATGAGCCAGCAACGTGCATTGCTGCAAAGAAGGCTAATAGTATCCTGGGCTTCATTAGGCAAAGTATTGCCAGCAGGTCGAGGGAGGTGATCCTTCCCCTTTATTCAGCACTTGTGAGGCCATACCTCACAATCCTGTGCCCGATTCTGGACTTCGCAGTGTAGAAGAGACATGGACATACTGGCAAGAGTCCAACAAAGGCTACAAGAGTAGCTCACATATGAGCAAAAGCCAAGAGGGCTCAACTATTCAGCCTGGAGAAGAGAAGGCTCATGGTGATATTATCAATTATTATCATAAATACTTGAAGGGAGGATGCAAAGAGGATGGAGCCAGGCTCTTTTCAGTGGTGCCCAGTGAAAGGACCAGAGGCAATAGGCATAAAGGGAAACACAGGAGGTTCCTCCTGTACACCAGAAAACACTTTTTTACTGTGTGGGTGACTGAGTTCTGGCACAGGTTTTCCAGAGAGGTGTAGAATCTCTGGCCTTGGAGATATTAGAAAGCTGTCTGGACATGGTCCTGGGCACCCAGCTCTAGGAGGGCCTGCTTGAGTAGGGGAGGTGGACCAGATGACCTCCAGAAGTCCTTTCAAAACTCAGCCTTTCTGTGATTCTGTGAAAGTTCTCTGCATTGTTCTGGACAAATGCTCTGCAACTGCCTAGCACACTTTAGTTTAAAATCAGATTGAAACAAATGTAGCCTATGAAAGTTCATTATCTACATTAGAGTGGTACACATAATAAAAAGCAAACCCAAATTTTTTTTTTGTAAACCCTTATGTGGCCAACTATTAAAAACCAGAGATCTAGCATGGGTAAATAAAAGAACTCAAACATCTATCACACCATGAGAAGACATCTTTACGCGTCGTCATCATCATTTACTGGTTCATAACAGCAATAGAAATATTGTGAAAAAGTGGTGTTGGTTTCCTGACTCTATACAGTAGTCCCACAGGCCTTAGAAACTATGATTCTGGTAACAGTTCATCAATGTTCAGTTTAAATCTGGACATCTGCTGAGTTCTGCCATATATTTGTCCCCTTGTTACACATTATTCAACAGCAACCATGTATATAAATACAAAAGAATGTAAGAACAGCTGTACTGGATGAGGCTGAAGGCCCATCTAACCAAGTATACCATCTCCAACAGGAGCTTAGAACAGATGGTTAGGGAAAGGGTAAAAGGAGCAGGGCAAGTATTAAATGACTGTTTCCCTCTCCTTGTTTCCTGCAATCAGTGATGTAGGAACTTCATGAGCCCAAAGTTTCGTCTGCATGATAATGTGTAATAGTTATCTATAGACTGATCTTTCAGCAATTTGTCTAACTCCTTATTGAACTCTGAGATTTTTTTTTACTTCTTTGGAAATAAAATTTTATAATTTAATTGCAGGTTTTGTGGAAAATGTTTCTAAGCATTCTGACTAAAAATGGTAGACGGTATCCCTAGTTCTGCAGTTATCAGAAATTCAGAATGATCATTTCCAATTCATCTTCTCAGTGCCATTCTTGATTAGATCAGTTTGACTCTTTTCCTTTACCTCCTTTGCAAGATAAGCTATTGCAATATCAGTTGATTCTTCAAACAGAATCCATCCCACATAATTCTTACTGCATTTTGTACCAGTTTTAGTTCTAGGTGGACTAAAGATAGACTGACAGGAACTGCATGAAGTCTCTAAGATGCAGACACACCCTGCATTAGGTCCGTGATCAACGACATTTCCTCTTAATCTTTCCTCCAGCACATTACTTTAGGTTATTTCATTGAATTTTATGTGTGATTTTTAATCACCTTTATATTGTGTGGCCCTCCCTGTGGTTAAGCATAATCTACTTATGCTTGCATAAATGATTTACGTTGCCAGAAGATTTGGCCTTTTGATACACATCTATCGAGTGCTGTTACCCCTCAGTAACCTGGGCAGCCAATTGTGCAAAAGCTCACCAGCCACCAACTGGGCCAGCCCTGACTGCCTAATTGGGAGATAACTTATGAGCTAATAAATAGACTAGCTGATCAAGGGAACATTTTCAGTCCACTCGCCATTCAGTTTACTTGTTCATTTAACAATTCATAGCTTAAAATAGCTAGGCAAGTGCATTTTCACGATAAGAATATACCATTATTCCAGCTTAAAGTTGTGCTCCAAGGAGCAAATACAGTGACACTAGGTCACCAGTCACTAAAAACCTACAGGTTATACAAAATTTATGAGAAATATAAATATGCAAAGTTCAGGTAAGCAAAGTTATTTAAGTCTTGTGTGTAACTGCAGTGGAGTCTCGATCTCTGTGCTTTTTCTCAGCTCCTGTGTGGGTTCTTGCTGTTACTAGGTTAAGACCTTCTTTTGTTTGTATCTCCACTCTCATACCCTCATCTTTTCTTCTATATAGGTTCTTAGCTGCTATGTAAAATCAATATTTGATGTCCAGACGGAGGTTCTGTCGTGTTCACCACAATGCCAACTTTATTTCTCACTTTTTGCTTTTGACTATCACTTGATCCTTCTTCCTGTTTTTTTGCACCTTTCAAGCTGTCTTTCTGCGGTCTATACTAATACTGTATTAATCTAAATACATGTCATATCTTCTTTATTACAGATACAACTTTTGTTCCTAATTTCTCATCTGGAAGCTAACCAAGCATTGATTCTAGGTTCTCAGCTTTCCCTTGTATTCAATGCTATGTGCATAAAAAGAGTTTAGTAGTCACTTAGGAATTTTGAGTAGGAAAAGGAAAAAGAATCTGTGAACTACAAAAATGTATATGACTAATTCTCAGAGTTCGTTACGTGTTATTTTTACCCTGCAAGCTGGATAATAATTCTGAAGCCTTTTAAGCCATGTATTAAAATAGTCTATGTAAATACCTATAAAATAAAGTCAGTAGAGAGTACATATTGAAAGCACTAAGGCTCATGAAAACCTTAGTGATCTGTTGCTATGTGATTTGGTTTCTATGAAGTCTGCAGAGGTTTGTGGTTGGTTTTTTTTTTAACTTTATTTTATGGCTAAAGGCAGGCAAAATCTTGAATAAGCTCACAACTGGGAGACAAGATTAAAATAATTTTAAAAGGTTGGATAAAATATTAAAATAGAAAAGGAAAAGCAAACACACGTATAATTCCCAGGATATTTTGGAATAGTCTCACTCTCAGGTTTCTAGAAGAATATTTATTCAGTAGTCAGAATTTGCCTACATTAAAAATCTAAAGCTGACAAACAGCTCCATTTACATGGCCACATGTAAATACACGATGACTGTTTCTGGATGGAAGAAATAAAAGTCTCCAACTTATATTTCCAGAAACTAACATGGGAGAAGCTTTTGATTTGCTGTTCTGCAACTTTCTAAATGTATTATTTGGTATTTGGAGCTTTCCCTAACCTTATTGTTAATAAGGTTACCAATGCAAAACAATCAGTTAAGCCAGTCTTGCATTTGTTTGTTTTAAAGCAGCAGAGGTACTTCATCATGGTATCTACACACATACATGACACTATTTACCCTGGCACTGTGTTGAATTCCTGCATCAGGACCATCGATTGTTTACTAACATGGATACCACAGGATCCTGGATAGGAACTCCATAATCTCTCCTCAGGTACATGATTAAGTAGCAAATGACACCCACCAGCATCTGGTGAGCTGTCAGGTGCCAGAAGGTGTTTGTAGTGGTAATTTGGCCATCTGCAATCTGTGTTGTCAGTGCATTGTAAGTTATCACTGTCTCAGGCAATATTAACTTGCAATGTTCTTCTGACATTTCTTCAGTGGGTTGTGAAGCAGACATATGGTACAAAATACTTCCTAGCTGGCTCCTCCCACCTTTCCAATAGCAATGACTTCTGTTGCTTATCAGTAAAAATACTCCAGATTGTGCTCAGATTTCTCTTCAAAGTACTTTAACATTAATACTGCTCAGGTACTTATACCACACCCTGCTTTAGGTATTCTGAGTCACTCTTGTGACACACTTCCACAGTGTGCAGCACACAACACATAGGAACATATGGCCCACTGTAATAACATATTTTGCAAATTACTTAGCAATTATACTTGAAGTTACCAAGTAGTTCAAAACCAATTACCTTATAACTTGCTTTCAGGTTCTGTAATAAGGCTTTCAGTTTATATGGAAAAATAACTAGATAATTATTTTGTGGTTATATGGTCATTAGACAAGGGCTTAAATAATTAAGATTTTTAATTTTTTTCTTTTTTTTTGCAAAACAATGCATCTGGCTAATAACTTCTATGCCAATGTTAATTAAAACAGCTAAGATATATTTTTGAATTATGGATCTCACAAAAGAAATGTCAAATGACCCTTGACTGTAATTAGTTTGGACCATTATAACTATCTATTCTTAGTGGATCAAGTAAAAAATACTTTTTTTGTGGGAGGTTTTCTTTGATTGTTGTAATATGTTTTCTCATAAAATTAATATCACACCTAGAAACTGCTTAGAATTTAGAACGACATAATGAAGATAGGAATCCTCCAAGCACTTATTTGCAGTAGAAAACTTAACTGACCATAACTGTGGATATATTAATGTAACATTGCAACTAGAGGAAAAATTACCTGGTGGATGCAAATACATTTTTATTTTTAGACCAACAGCCTCTAATATGGAGAATTAGAATGAGAAGATAGGAGTCCTAATGACAAATACATTGTGCATTTATTTAATGGGAACTAAGCAGTTCAGGGAATCGCTAATAGTGTTCAGGGGCTTTCATCACTGAGTCACCAGGCTTGAATCTGGCCCAGGTCTGCAATGACTGAAAATCATTACGATTTGATAGTTCTTCAGTGCCCTATGCAAAATGAATGATGTTCTTACTCTGAAACTGATGGTCATTAGAAAAAATTACTACCCACTGGAGAAGAACAAGATAGATAAGTAAAAGTATGGTAGGGAAGGCGGTTATACAAAAGTAAGACTCGTTATCACAGAAAGAGAAGGGGTTACATGGGGTATATCAATTAAAGACTATTAAGAATATTAATGTAGACATGAAAAGCTTTCCTTCTGAAACATTTTTTTCAGGCACAATGAGGTGTCTCTTCTTGTTGCCTCTCTTCTTTGCAAAACAAGTTATAAAGAGACTTCTGGCTTTTTGTCCTTGTTAAAAACAAACCAGTCTGAAAGTCTGGTTTCGTTAGTTTTAGCACCATAATCCAAACTAATAAGCAAACCTCCAATTGTTCCTAAATCTGTAATGATTAGTTCAGCAAAATGGAATTAGCACTTAACTTCATTTGGAACAGTTAAAGCTACTTATAAATCTGACATATTTGAATGACGACAAAGAAAAAATAACACCTCACCAAATCTTTTTTTATTCATTTTCTCTTCATTTCTTTCACTCATTCAATGCTACAGAAATTTTTATCTGCAAATATGTTTGTAGGAATTTTGGGGGGGGGCTTTTCTAATTTTCTGCTTGCAGCTTTGTAATTTTCCAAAACTGTTGAAATGTTAAATATTTTAAAAGTAACTGATAAGTGAATAACGAGTTCTACATATGACTTATTATCATTTAGTCTGTGGTAAAAGGAGGAAAAGTGAAAAAAAAATGCATATAAATCACAGAGTTATTGGTTCCTTTGGGAAAGAGGAAAAGAATCACAAGAATTGAAAAATATAATCAGCTTAAATATTTCAAAGCTTCCTGAAGATTTTCCTTATTTCCATCCATCTCTATGGAGTGCTTTGCTGAAACCAGTTCAGCACTTTCTTTATTCAAGAGAAAGTTGATATATAAAATAAATAAAAAAGAACACAAAGGCAGAAACTTCTGCATAGACACACAAAGTGAACCCAATGGGCAATAGTTATTAAGATTCATATGGTTATCTATATGCTTAGTACATCATGGGATGAATACTGCCATCTCAAATGGGCATTTTGTTATTCCTTACTGAACAACTTTTCATGTTTCACTTCCTCCTTAGCCTGTCTACAAGCGTTTCCATGCAAGCTCCTTCAACCTCATTAAAAGAATAAACCAACAACCAAATTTTCTCCCAGAGTCCAACATGGCGTAAAACAGAGGGCAGAAAGTAAACTGTCTTACTTTTATATAGATATTTTCTCTGCTATGGTACTTCAGCTATATAGGGTGTGTATCTGGAGTTTTGCTATTGTACCCACACTTGCAAGAAGATACATAAGTGGAACGGTTCACAGAAGTAGCTCTTGAACTTGCACATACAGGTCAATGTCTGCAGCCTTCAAAGGAAAGGTAAAGGCAATATAAGTTCATTACTTTCCACAGCTGATGTGCTGACTTTCCCCTAATTACACCCAGAATTTAACTTGAAGTGTTCAAATAGCATAGTAACAAGAGCTCAGTTAAAATAGAAGAAATGAACAACAACAACAACAACAAAAGCCATACCATAGGTTAAAATCTCCACAGGAGAGTGAATTGTTCTTTAATTCTTGAGAAAAAGCAGAGAGCACAACAAATAGGGAATAACTGCTTTCATTCTTTCTTCAATGCCTAAGGGACTCAAAGAAACATGGAAGACTTAGCTTCCTAAAATCAATTACATACAGAAAGAGACTTTTTTATAGATATCTGGGAATATTGTTGATTACACAGACTCCAATGGGAACCTAAATTATAAATAAATCCTTTATCACTATACTATATGTTCTTACAAGTTTTATAAGAAGTCATCCTATAGAATACATTATGTCAGGATGTTATAATCAAATATTGTATAAGATTTTTTAGAAGACTATACATATATTTGACACAAAGAAATTTGAGAAATACTACAGTGAATAAAACAAATATGCTATGAGTAGAACTTTATACAATGCAATTCTTTCAAGAGGAAGATAGAAAAATGTGCATGACTACAATACGTTTTCAAAATTTTATTTAATTCCTCTAAAGGAAGGCTTGCCTGTGTGCCTTTAATGATTTTTCCAGAAGCATTTTTACTGATAGATACTATGGGAAGGACAGGCTGAGAGAGTTGGGGTTGTTCAGCCTGGAGAAGAGAAGGCTCTGGTGATACCTTATAGCGGCCTTCTAGTGTTTGAAGGGCACCTACAAGAATGCTGGAGAGGGACATTTAATCAGGGAGTATAGTGATAGGACAAGGGGTAATGGCTTCAAACTGGAAGAGCGTAGATTTAGAATAGATATTAGGAAAAAAAAATTTACGATGAGGGTGGTGAGGCACTGGTACAGGTTGCCCAGGGAAGCCGTGGGTACCCCATCCCTGGAAGTGTTCAAGGCCAGGTTGGATGAGGCTCTGAGCAACCTGGTCTAGTGGGAGGTGTTCCTGCCCATGACAGGGGGGATGCAACAAAATGATCTTTAAGGTACCTTTCAACCTAAACCATTCTATGATTCTAGGATTTCTGGTTTTCATCTGCATTTGTAGCTGTATTATTCAGGCCCAAACTTTGGTGGCACAAAAGCAAACAGTCTGATTATAACAATTGTAACTACTTAGAAAAAGTAGAGAGATTAAAGGAAGTTATGCGTTCAAGAACTTCTTGTGCAACTTTCTTCTAATCAGTGTTCAAACTGTGGGCAAATTCAGCTCTTCAGAAAACAGATAGTTCAATCAGTGCAGCAAACAAAATGTATTCTAAGTCAGTCCAACTGCATTCATGTAATTCCCTAAAATCTTCAGGTTTGTGCAATTCAGGCTATATTCAGGTAATTTACTTCCATGAACTAAGGTTGAATTCAGACCACCCACTGTGCTGTCCCAGGTATAGCAATCTATCAATGATTTGTATCACCTCCTTTGCAGAATACCGGGCCCTGGCTACAGTAAGTGAGAAAAATATTAAGGAAGGGCTGATACTATTCACAAGAAATACAGTAATTTTTGTTTTGATCTAATATGCTGCACACAAACTAAAGCTGCATCAGGTGTGCACTGTTATAAAAAAATTTCTCCTAACTTCAGAGCAGATAACAATTATGCTGATACCTGCACTGAATGATGGCAACCAAACATGTCCCTGCTCAGAACTGTCTGAATCTAATCAAGCATTCCTTCTTGCATTTGATGAGATATAAGGGATGTGCCAAATTATGACATGTACATCCCATGGTATCCTCTGAATCACCATAATAGCTACAAGCTGGCTAAAAATCTTTTGTTACATTAGCTCACTGAATAGGTGTTCATCTGAGAAAAATAAAACCCCTTGGTTAATCATAGATTGAGTGTTTTGGGAAGGGAAATATCAGTTGGTTGCTCTTTCTTGAAGTCAATAGAGTGATTCTGACAGTAGTGAGACTCTGGATCATTGGGTTATCAACAATAGCAGGTATTTCAAAAGAATGTTAATGAACATATTCAGATAATGAGGAGGAAATGAAGTACTTCTTTTATTGAATATTCTACAACAGCTCTAAGAAATATTGTATACAGTAAAACCTTTTCAATTAAACAAATGAAAAGCTTTTATTAATGGGAATCAGTAACCATCACAGGTTAATAGGACGTAATAGTTGTTTGGACATTGTTGCTAGTAAAATAAAGAACCTGATTGATAAAATGTGCTCCCAGGAATGATCCTGGTTATAGAACAACAAGTCGGAACAGGCCTATAGGAAGTGCTCCTGGATTTTCTCAGTGACCTGAAAAAATACATTATGAAAACCTGACTTTAGTCCATGATTTCAGACTACATCTTGTCTTAGCTATGTAGAGAATGTGAGCAGCTGCACTTCACATCTCCTGTTGAACAAATCACAGCTGGCTGGATTTTCTGGAGTCCAGAGTGTCAGCTTTTCCTGTAGCCTTAAAACCTAAAGATGAAATCTTTTACAGAGATTCATAATATATTAAATCAGTCATTCTTTCCACTGACTTCTTTTCATTGGATCCCACTAAATCTTACATGCACTGAAGGCTGTACTTCTTGTAATTTCTTAATTTTATACTGAAACACATGGGTCATTTTTACCTCTTAGTCATTCTTCTGGCACGTAAGAAGGGCCAATGTATGTTTTGGGAAAATAGCCCTGTTGCTATAAACAAAAGAGAATATATACATAATTGAAGATAGCACTCAGAATCTAATACACTCTGCTATTAAAGCAAGTTACTATATAATAATAAATCTGCTACTACGCCAAAGACTTGGAAATTGAAGACTGAGTGGCTGCCACAGGCTGTAGCTCTTCTGTACAGAATGGAACTTTCTAAGGACAGGTATGTTGAATACTATGAGGCACAGAAATTTAAGAAGAAAAAGGAATTAAAATAGGTTTATTGTGCATTGTGTTAACAAAAAAAAAAAAAACCCAAAACCCAACAAACAAACTTATATCTATTCCCAGCCTTTCATGTCTTTAAATTCTACAGCCTAAAATGAGCATACTGTCTCAAATGTCCTTGACATTCAGAAGCTCCTCTAAATAAACTCATTGCCAAGTACTATACATTTTTTAAATTACAGCCTTTCTGTGGATATGTCAATAATACCAGCTAACTCCGATTCATGGGGAGAAAGCAAGCGCTTCTGCTAAAAGATTCAAGGCAAAAGCACAAAACAAATCATTGATTTCCATGCCCTGAGAACCAACCTGACAACTAATTTTTCTTCATGTTCTTATTTGGTTCTTTTCCCCCCTTTCACAATGAGACAAGAGTGGAATATGCACTCATTCATTGTTTGAAATATTTGTTGACTTCAGGGAGTGTAGATTCTTATTTAAGTATACTACTTAAACACTCGTTGGCTTCCTGTCATCCCTTCAGTGCATGTTTTAAAAATATATGCCTTTACTAAGGCTAAGGAAATAGTTCTATAAAGTAAGCAGACTCCGTAGGCTTGTATTTCTGAGTGGATATATGTTTTGCTCTCTCCAAAACCTTACCGGCTTGTCTCTTTTCTTTTTTTTTTTCTTTTTTTCTTTTTTTGTCTTTAATTTTTTTTTCCCAATTACACTTTCAGACTCCTTCTTTCAAACTGTGTCAGTGAAAGTTTAGGACCCTCATCATATACTTATTCACAAGTAGGTGAAATTTCTGTTCTTTGGGGAACACTGTTTTGGAGATAGTCTATGCAGAAAACTGGGACTTCATGGTTCACATCACTGCAATACAGCATCCCATAGCAGAACTCTCAAAAGGTTATAAAATTTGGTTTTGAGCTTAGGGACTTAGGGGACATTTTTTATAGAAATACACATAATAAAACTATATAATAATAATTAAAACCAAATATTCAAGATGAAACATAAAATTCAAATAATTAATTTTAAAAAAAATTGTTTAAATGGCTCAATGTCCAAGTGGAGACCAGTTATGAGTGGTGTTCCTCAGAGGCTGGTACTGGGACCGGTGCTGCTCAACATCTTCGTTGGTGACATGGACAGTGGGATCGAGCGCACCCTCCGCAAGTTTGCTGATGATACCAAGTTGTGTGGCAACCTAGACACGCTGGAGGGCAGGGTTGCCATCCAGAGGCACCTTGACAGGCTGGAGAGGTAGGCCCAAGCCATCTTCATGCACTTCAGCAAGGCCAAGTGCAAGGTCCTACATCTGGGTCGGGGCAATCCCAAGCACAAATACAGGCTTGGCAGGGAATGGCTGGAGAGCAGCCTTGAGGAAAAGGACCTGGAGGTACTGATTGATGAGAAGCTCAGCATGAGCCAGCAATGTGCAATTGCATCCCAGAAAGCCAGCCGTATTCTGGGCTGCATCAGAAGTGTGGCCAGCAGGTCTACTCTTCTCTGGTACGACCCCACCTGGAGTACTGCATCCAGCTCTGGGACCCGCAACATAAGAAGGACGTGGACCTGTTGGAGTAGGTCCAGAGGAGGGCCACGAAGATGATCAAAGGGCTGGAGCACCTCTCCTGTGAGGACAGGCTGAGAGAGTTGGGGTTGTTCAGCCTGGAGAAGAGAAGGCTCTGGGGAGACCTTGTAGCAGCCTTTCAGTACTTAAAGGGCATGTACAGGAAAGATGGGGAGGGACTTTTTATCAGGGAGTGTAGTGATAGGATGAGGGGTAACGACTTCAAACTGAACGAGGGTAGATTTACATTAGATATTAGGAAGAAATTCTTTACTGTGAGGGTGGTAAGGCACTGGAACAGGTTGCCTAGAGAAGCTGTGGAAGCTCCATCTCTGGAGGGGTTTAAGGGCAGGCTGGATGGTGCTTTGAACAACCTGGTATAGTGGGAGGGGTCCCTGCCTATGGCAGGGGTGTTGGAACTAGATGATCTTTAAGGTCCCTTCCAACCTAAACCATTCTATGATTCCATGAAAACAATTTCTGAAAAATCCATCCTATTAATATTGCTTTATGGTCCTTGTGAATTGCTGATTTCTTTTTGGGATTCAGGTTTTCTGGGAATGCTGATGCTTTTCTGAAAAAAAAAATCTTTTTAGGATAAAGGACTTTCATAAAGTTTTGTGTGATTATTTGTTGAAAGTTTTTGAGTGATAACCCATGCTAAAGCATCCCCACCAGTAGAAGTAGTATTAGGTATTGAAAATTACGTAGCTATAGAGCAGAGGTTCTGCACAGAAAACAAAGCAAGTACTTGAAGGTAATAAGAAGTGACAGTGAATGTTACAGCACTGTCTGAGTTTTCTGTGGCTGATAGTTACTGATTATGAGCCAATGCACAACATGAACTTTTTGGATGGAAAAATAAATGTGCGGACATTAAAATTCACCTTTTATACTGACAGTGTGGCATGCTTATGTGTTTCTGATTAAATATAGCAACTGATGGAGTGCCTATTGTATGCAAAAATTTCACTCAAAACTGGAGAACTGATCTTGCAATTGCTATTCAAATCAAAGTCCAATTAATTTCAACAATCAAACCTTGGAAAAATCTGAACAATGTTGTGGAATCTGTTACAGTATGTAGTAATTTCCTTACCTCTAACTTTATATAAACCATATATAAAGGTGATTTCATTTATTACACTTTTCCATGTAATGCAATATCTAAACAAACTTGAGATATAGAGCACAGGGACAGAGACTTGAATATAACCTGAGCCTTCTGACCTCTGCCATTTTTCCAGGGAAAACATATAGCATATTAAGGTTCTTAGTATCTGAAGAAAGATATTTGTTTTGGTTTCTAGAAGACAAAAGCTGATACAGAAAGAAAGGAAGCTTCAAAAGCACCAGTGCTCCTAAAAGAAGCCAAGAAAGAGGGATTTTGGTTGATTATTTGCTTCAAGAGACCTCCTGCTGTGGAACTGATTCCTTTTGCTTGATTATGCCTGTGTTCAGAGAATTCACCTTGTATATTCATTGAAAATAAATAAAATTGCTGATTCACTTAAAAACATGTCTTAATATTTCATCATTTCTCCTCATAAACAAAATACTGATATGTGACAACATTTTGACAAAACATTTAAACTAAATGGGGATTTAGTAGAATAATGGAAAGAAGAAACAAGAAAGTAATGAAAAAAACGTGTTTTTCCATCAACCTTCTTAAGTAAATATTAGCATAACAGTAGTCATATAGTCATAAAGCTAAATGTCTTAATTTAAAATTTTTACAGTTTTAAGAAATTGACAATATATAGACAATACAAGGACATAAGTTACTCAAAACCATACATCTACCCCTCCTCTTTTAGTCCCAAAAGATGTGATTTACATCCTGACCTAAATAATTAAATTTTTTTTCAAAATTGAAAAGGTGTTAGTCATGCAGACTTGGCCTTATATAAAAAAAAAATCCACCATCAAGATTACAAAAGACAAGACAAACTCAAAAACTTTGGTACAATTCATTACTTGAGCTTGGAAAATTACTTCATCAATATCCTTAAACATTTAAAAGATGCTACTGCAAGAATACTCCCTTTGCTTTCACATTTCATGATGATTCTGGCTGATGTAGCCCACTCACAATGAATGGGTGAACAATGAATCAAAGGAAGCCAAGAAATAAACAACTTTTTCAGAAGCTTCTCAAGATCTTTTGAATACATGAGGAGGTGTCTCACTTTGGGTATATGAGAACATTAACTTGATTTTGCAGGATGTCTCCTAAATATTACAGTGATGGACATAGAACAGAAACTTAGGGTGGAAAGTGCATGTATTATAGGATTTATTATTGTTGTTGTTATTATTATTCCTGATCATTTGATTTCAAACATTACAGTTAAGAAGAAATATTCTACAGAATTTATATGTCAGACCAAAACAGCTTGAAAGTTAACTGTTTATAACTGGCCACAAACTAGCTACAGAGACAGAATTATTCACAGGAATTATTCACTGAATGATTGTGAATAATGAGCTAATTTAAGAAAATCACAATCTGTTCATGGACAATTTGTGAGCTGAAGAGAGTTAAAATTCATCAACTAAATTATTTGTTATAAATTATTCACCAAGCTCTAATGAGCACCCAAAAATATGGTTGCTTATCTGAAACTTATTCAAATTATCCAAAGTGCTTCTGTCTGTATAAGAAGGCCAGAAATATTCTTTTGTACTTTTCAATATGTCCTGACAGTGTTTTCATTTTACTTATGTTCCAAGCTAAAATATGAAGTACAGAACAGTGCAAAACTAAAAGACAATAAAAAGGAGGGGGAAAAAACCCACTATTATTTTCACATCTAAAAAATATTTTCACTGATTTTAATTCAAGCTTGTGGTGAAGCATACTCTGCTTTAGTTCATTGTTTTAATGCAGTAGTTTACATTTCTGTAGTTCAGCCTTCTGATTCTGAGATATCTAATAATAAAACTGATCGATAAACTGAAAATGTTATTGAAAAATAAATTTCCATATTTTGTATTCCCACCAGTGTTAATTCCGTTTTCTAAAAAAAAAGATGCTCCACCTGTTGCTACCTTTGTCCTTAATAATACTGGTTTTACTATATCTTTTCAGTCACTCACCACATAAGCAGCGAATGCATCACTTTTCCCCTTCATCTAGCAATGCTGACAATAAATGTTTCTGTAATTTGTGACTTTTATTTATATCTGCTTTACAATGGCTATCAAAAATAATGGCAAGTACCACATTACAAACAATAATGTTCCTCAATTTCAATTATATGGATCAGCCTAAGTGCTTAAAGTGTGTTAGCTATTAGATAAAGCACAAGCACTCTGCGTACATTACATGCAGGTGCAATTGTGTCTGTAGTCAGCAGTGAACAAGCACCACAATAAATAATATTCTAAATACTTTGAGACCAGACTTAAAAATTACTGAAGACAGTGAAGAGATATTAATTGATTCTAAAGGGAACTGGATAAAAATTTTGGGTGGCAATTGTGGCAAGTTGACCTTGGCTGGCTGCCAGGTGCCCACCAAGCCGCTCCATCTCTCCTCTTCTGCAGTGGGACAGGGGGAGAAAATAAGATGAAAACCTTATGGGTCAAGATAAAGATGGTTTAATAAAGAAAAGCAAAGACCACACGTGGAAGCAAAGAGAGAAAAAAAAAGATTTATGATTTATTCTCTACTTCCAATCAGCAGGTAATGTCCAACCACTTCCTGGAAAGCAGGGCCTCAGTACACATAGCTGTTGCTTCAGAAGACAAATGCCTTAGTTATGCATGCCCTCCACACCCCACACCCATCCACCCCTCCTTTCTTTCACCTTCTGTTGCTGACCATAGTGTCATATGCTATGTAATATCTCTTTGGCTAGTTTGGATCAGCTCAACCTCTTGCCTGCCTCCAGTCTACTGGCCCTAGGTCTAGGTTGGAGAGACAGCCTTGATGCTGTGTTAGCACTGTTCAGCAGTAGCCATAACATTGGTGTGTTATCAATACCATTTGAGCTACAAATATAAAGGACGGCACTACATGAGCTGCTATGGGGAAAGTTAACTCCATTCCAGCCAGGTGCAATACAGGAATTTATCTTACATAGTTTTAGCCACCTAACAGAAGGGCAATTCATTCCATGTAACTTTCTATATCTATAAATTTAACTTTGGGCTAGTCACCATAGGCTCCTTTCATATTCAGTGACAAGAAAAAGGTCTGTTAAGAGGCTGATTTGTCAGATCTATTTTAGATGTCCTTTTTTAGTATAAGATTAATTGCCTTAAAGAAGTGCACACTGCTCTACAGTGGCTAGAGAAGAACTCTGGATTGATTATCTCAGACCTAAACATCTAACTTCTAGACACCTATGATAAAGGACATGTGTCTCACTATAAGCTGAGATTGTAGTTTCCTTAATTCTTTTTCTGTAGTCAGTGGAAAGAGAAAAAGGCTCATGTAGAAAATTACTTGAGAATTTAGCTGATCTGACTAACATCTGAAGATGTTTTTTTCTCTCTATTGACCTTATGGTAACATGCCTGCTAAATTAGGAACTTCACTGATATACAGAAGGATATAAGAGAAAAATGGGGTAGAAACACCAAGCTTCAAGGACTCTTAGCTAAGTTTCTAAAGTTTTTTAAGTTAATGTGGGCCTTAGTAACTGAACTTTGACTGCATTGATGGATTTTTCTTTCTGTGAGGTTGCACACACAGTATTTTTCATTTGTTCCTCAGTGGTAATTACCTATTAGACTGGTAATTCCTCTGGGATTTGTTTTTTTTTTGTTTGTTTCTTTGTTTGTTTTTTTTTTTTCCCCAAACTAGATTAAGAAGAAAAGAGGTTTACCGCAGAAATTACTAATATACACAAAACTACTCATCCTAGGACACTGACCTGGTTCTCAGAGTGAGCTTCAGATTTAGGCTGGCATTCATCTTTCTGTCTTAGTCACCAAAATGTACAATTCCTAATAATGAGTTTGTTTTCCAAAAATCATCTGTTCTCACTAAAGTGAAGCAGGTATTCTCAAAGTAAAACATCATGGTGAAATCAAAGGCAGGCAGGTAAAAGCCCCGCTGATGTGCTTAATGTTGACTCAGTGTATGTACTGATAGAAGTCGTCTAGGGTAATAGTTCAGATTTAGGTACCTAAATTTTAAACGTCCAAAATGAAAATAGTCCTACTTTTAGTGTTTTGTTCTGTAATGGTATAAAAGGAACAGTAGTGCTTATTTGCCTAACCAGACAGCTGTGAGGAGAGTGAGGGCAGAAGCTTATAAACACCGAAGTAATACAGATTTTCCCACTATCATACCACTTTCTAGCTATTTTGATAAACTTCCAGTAAAATAACCCATGTATTCTGAATCATGCATACTTCTGATTTCTTCTATAAGTTCCCAATGCAGTTGTGAGACAAGACAATTCTGTGCATCTATTCCTTACTACGATAGATTTAAACACTCAGCTGAGAGAAATAAGACTGTCAAAACAAAGGTGAATTTTAATGTCATGATCTGGAACAGGAAGGATTGCCGCCCTGGGAAATTGCTAGACCTTTTTGAATGCCCAGATTTTATTGAAACTTGCAAAAATTGTGAAAAAAAAGCAGAAATGTTTGGGGTTTTTTTTCAGCAATAAAAAGATTTCTTTGTATTGAAATGACAAATGGTAACATAGACGGAAGCTGAAGAAAATACGAAAGTGTCAGGGAAAGTAAAGATCTTTTCCAGAACGAGAACAAATTTTCAAAATTTACCACAGGAAAAAAATGCAGCAGAGCTTTTTCCAAGCTCCAGCTCTTCTGATTCAGTTGTGATTTCAATTTCTAAGTTAGACATTGAGGAACAAAAGAAAGGAGTTGACTGGAACCCACATTAATAAAATTGAGAGCTACTTTTCCAAGATCTAGAGTAGATCCACAGTTATAGCTGTTAAACCTGGTGCAAGAATACTTTACTCAACCTTTCTACAAACTGAAAACAACAGCAATCACTTTCAATTATCTCATTTATGCTTTGATCTATATTTAATTATAAATGACTATGTAGGGAAGGACAAACTACTGGTTCAGTAACAAACTGCTGTCTTAGGAGGTAAAAATTCAATCTAATAGCCATATTTTACCTAAGTAGTCTATGGTAAAAAATGATATATTTTTCTGTCTCTTATTTTCTACCTTTAAGATGAAGCTATTGACACTTCACAGGGGCATTATACAGGTGAGTATTCTGTGGCATTCAGATATTATTGTGATAGGGCAATATAAAGATAGATAGATAAGGATTGCATAATAGAACATTTCTACAGTAACAGCTCAGTATCACTGTTCCCACCTGGATTCTCCAAAATACATCACTGTCTACTAAATCTCATACTCTCGTATGCGCCAAAGATGAATAAATAAGATAAAGTACCTCTCACTGAGTAAACTTTTATTTGGTATTGCTTAGAGTCTTACAATCTTTTACGTAACACTTTTCCACTAAAGTAATAATTGTGTCCTACAGTTTTCATTTTGTGGATTATTATTCAGAGCTCTACAGTAAGCATCACTGTAATTTCTTCTTTAATTGGGAAAAGAGAAGATTTTATGGAAATTATAAGTCAAAAATGTTTCATCCATATTTACTTTTCAATTATCAGCAGCATAAATGCAGAAGACCTCAAGTCTTAGTGTATTTTACAAAGGCACACAGAGGTATGTGCTCTGTAATAGAATTCATTTTATATATACATACACTTGACTTTCCTAGACAACTACTATTGAAAGATCAACATTTCATTGTCTACAAATTGTTTTGTAACTTGACTACTGAGAATCTCATTATACAAATAATGATGAACTTCTTTTTTCCTTAAATCTGCCTAATCAATTTTGCTATAACAGTTTTATTTCAGTAACTCTGACACTGGATAAGCTCATCATGATTATGTTTCAGAAAGCTGTAACGGTGATAAATTGTTCTTCTATTTGTTTTAGGATGATGTCTGTGTAAATGGTCTAAAGAAAGCTAAACTTTAATTGGAAAAGTTAATTCTCTAATGAAACAGTAGATGAGTTTGTTCACTTAGAGCTCAATTAACACTGTAATTGTTGAATATAGTTGGGCTGATAATACAACTTTAAAACAGTGTGAGAAGGGCACATGCACCTTCCATGTCTTGTGCTGCTGATTATGCATATCACAAAAGATATGTAAATAATGGGCACATTACCAGCTCTCTAGCTGCACACTCTACCTCCAAATCTCAGTTTTGTAATATCTAGCTATATACCTATTTAGGAAAGTGCTATTTTTCTGTGGGTTTTGGTGTTTTTTTTGTTTGTTTGTTTGGGTTTTTTTTAAACTTTGTAAGTACTGCCATAGCTGCAAGTAAACCCAGGCTCTCAAAAGTTTGAGGTCCAGTACATGTAGAGGTTGTGCAGCCATATAGGCGCATGTGAGAACTTGAACAATATCAGTGGGCAACATGAAAAGATGAGCTTATTGAAAGCACATTCAGGTCAATGATTACAAGCTATTAAATGATAGAACTGTATTAGGCTACAGTTCCCTAGTACATTACACAGTCAATCTCACCATCTCCACTGAATTCAAAGGAGAGTCACAAATGCACCATGTCTCTGTCTTAACCTTGGATTATGTCTTCCTACAAAGTTTTATATCAGTTATGCTTACATGAATTTATATGCCCTGCTTTACCCTGCCTATAGTAAAAAGTCAGATGTATCTAGAGCTTAGGTTAGATTTCTCCCTTTATTCCTGAAAAACATGAAATTGACACATTTTGCCAGTTGTTCAACATGTGCTGTTGACCATTAGGCAAATGATTCTTTGCATGGAGTCTCATCTGAATTTTCAGGTCGATAGCAGGTATTTGCAGTGGTTCATCTGTCAAGTCACTGACAAGTTAATGGCTGTGTTTTCATTTTATAGTACTTTGATTTCATTACTGTGATGAGGCAAGAAGCTTCTTTGATTTTGTTCTGTCTTAGAGGAATGTCTTAGTTGTACAGACCTCATGTGTCATCTATACAAACTTCAGAAAACATCTTAAACGGGTTCCAGTTCTATCCTCAAAAATGACAGACCAGGGAAGGACAGGAACCAGGATAAGGCTTGAATTATATACTACCTCTTTCAGTAGTGCTGTGCAGGTTAGAAAGGAAATATTCCAAACAGAATTTACCTACTTGCTACGAGTCCCTCCTCACCCTGCACTTCATTTTATATGAGGCTGAGCTTGTTCGGTAAATGCAAATAAAGTAGCCTATTAAGCAGTAACAAGTCTCCATACCTCCATTACATACAGACAAGCACAGGAAAGGTTTGCCCCTTATATCACCTTAGTGAATATGTCCAAATGGCATAAAAGAACAATGTCAAAAGGGGTGAGTGAAGAGAAATAGCCACCTACCAGGATAAGTGAATTCCCTAACTCTAGCAGTTGTCAATGGGTTGGGCTTTTTGACCTACTGCTCAGCATGATCTTTACATGCCTCCTCAGCAGTAATTTTTAGAAGGTTTTTTTTTCACTAAGCTCTCTTAATAATGGGTTTCTTACAGAGCTTTAAATTCAGGTGTAACTTTAGGTGGAGAGTTTTTGAAAAACTCACTGCTAGCCTAAGTTGTCATGCTGATTTAAGTAGAAATATAATTAAAACAATAAAGGCATTGCTTAAATCTTAAAATCATAGCTTAAAAACTCCAAGGAGAGAAGACAAAAATAGTGGTCCCATTACCAACCTTTAACAGGAAGGGGATATATTTCTACTTTAAAGAATATATAAACATAGATGTATACAAAAACATCTTTCCTGCTTTAAACTTGCCTTTAAAGTCTAAATTGACTTTAAAAATAAACAAAATTAACCTGTCACATCCAAAAATCAAACACTACCAGTCCAGTTTAGAAGTATATAAGTGAGGAATGAAGATACCAAAGCTTCTTTGCAGTTGATACGAAAGAGAGACCACAAAGAGATGAATTGTAAAAGGAATGGAATCACCAAGTATAGAAATGTCTCTACATATTTTAATCATACCAGAGGCCTGGGCTTCTACACATCTGACTTCAATATTTAAAGGTGGATTCCCTCTAATCTTTTATGGGACTCTATTTTTCACTTTATTCAGAACTATTCCTAAGTGAATTGGAGGACAAAAAACAGGCACAGTTTTTAGTACCTTCTCAGTTGCAGGATGTACATCTGAAACCTTCAAGGCTATTCCAGGAACTGAAGAGTCATTTTGGCCTTTAGGAGAATTGATCCCAGTCATCAAGAACCCAAACTATCTTTGCCAACTACTGTACCTTTCCTTACATTGTCCTGTAGGGTCTTCCTTTATTTTTCCTACCTGCCCAATTTTCTTTACTGCCTTTTAGTGAATGTCAAAGTTTTGTTTGCAGATAAATGGCTACAGAACTGTAAAACAGATGACTCTGATGAGCTACTGCTATTTGCAGTATAAATGTTCCTTCTCTGTGGCGGAGTTCTTGACCGAGATTGACTATTTGCTTCCGTGTTTGCTGCAGCTCTGTCAGCACTTGAAGATGAATGCTCCTCTAATTCCTGTCAGATTTGAAAGTGTCCAAAGCACAAGAAATAATCTTCAAATACAGGGGGTTTTGATCCAGTTTAAACTAAGGTCAGTGATTAGTGATAAACCAGCATACTTGGTATAACTCTAGAATAAAACTTAACAGGAGCAATCTAATATTCTAGTATTAACAGGGAAAAAACCCCACCACCTCTCCATGTGTCAACATCCAGTGACAAAGCAGAATACACTGAATTACCCTGCAAAAGAACAGATCACTCCATGAACTCCAGTGTGGAAGAGAACACTTCTTGTAGATTAACAGGGGAACGTCTGCAGCATGGGACCTGCAAGTAGTTGGGCTGGTCTGCGTTTTTCATAAGCAGCCTACAGTCACTACAGTATTACTGACTTTTTTATACTGTACTAGTACCTCAGGTCTCAGGGCAGGCTGGAAGATCTCTATTTTTCTATTCAGGGATACAGGGCCTCTTGTATACAATGTATATTTTAAGTGGGCCAGCTATAAAAAAGATGGAAAGAAGATAGATATGAAGCCAAATGATCAAAACTACCCCAGAACCCTGATCTTGGCAGAAGTGCAGAGCAAGACAGGCCATGATGGTAGTGTGGCAGAGGGTTGGGCCCGGTTAAACTTTATTTATGCTTAAATGGCTCCCCTACAACTAACCTGCTAATGGCAAAGTGGCTGCCACAGTGACAGTGACATCCAATCACCAGGAATCGTAGGAATTTCTGTACTCCCCTCCCCCACAACTGATGTGAAGCAGAGAGGTCATGCACATGTCAAATATATCTGTGAGCAAATGTGCTTTGGTAGCCATGCCTAGTTAGTCTTCATGCTCTCAATTCGTTTTCAAACCACGATGAGTACATAAGGTACCACTTAATGTTTGGTGGAGCACGTGCCAAACGTGAATCCATGTAGCAGCAGGCAGCACATGGCAGCAGAAAGGGAAGATACCAATGAGCATATAGGTATGTATGTCAAAACAAAAAATATATCCCAAGAAAAACAAGATTTTAAAAACTTGTTATCATTAGGCAGAAATAGCAGCCATTCCCTGCTTGCCAGCTCAACTTTCCCTGACGATAGTTTTTCTTGTCCAGTTTTGTGTCAATATTAACACTCATTAATTTGATAAACCTGTGATTTCCAGGCTGTTAAAACCAGATTGCACTGAAATAGCACATACTAGCCAACAAGAGTGTTAGCAAAGTACCAAAAACATTAATTGGCTTCTGTTACCCCATACTCCTGTGGATTGTTCCCCTCCCTTTCCAGCTTATTCTTGAAAATATCCTTTGGTGGTTCTTTTCCCCTTGTCTGTCTTTTATTCAGATTTTGTCCTTCAGAGTTTCATTTTTTTCTTCTCTCTGCCTTATCACCTTCTTGAGCGATATGGCTTCTACCATGATGATGACTCAGAAAACTTTCCTCAGCCTTGATTTCATTTTCATCCACTATTTCCTGACACATTATCTGGGTTGTGCTTTTAATTGTCAAGACTCAGCATTTGAAAACCTGAGGTTTTCTCTTTTTCCCAACCATACTCCATTTCCTTCTTCCCTGGTCTACTCGTACTAACAGACAGCTATTTGGTCTGTCACTCAGACTCACTGCACTGCAGTGATTATTATCCACTCCTTCCTCCTCTTCAGCCTCCTTAAGGCTCAGTTGGCTCTTTTTTGCAACATACACTGGAAAAATCCTTCCTTTAGATACCCATAGGTAAAAAAAGGTCTCATACTTCAATGTCTTTTGAGTCATAATGGCAATGTGCCTAGATGTCTTACCTGAAAAAATGCCCTTTTGAAGGGTTTTTAAACTTCGGTATGATATTCTGTACGTTATTAAATATCTTATCTTTGTTTTAGAACAGAAATAATGGGGAGCATACATGTTTATTGAATCAGTATGATTTTTAGCATAGTTCTTGTTGAATCTTTATGGTTCATCCTGACTCACATATATCTTTTTGTCAAATGTGCCATTTTATTTCATCTACCTCCCTGCCCGTCCATTCACAACTGTGACAAAAGATTTTTATGTAGCAGCAAGAGACTCTGCTTTTTTCTTTTTTATTCTTTTTTTTTTTTTNATAAAAAAAAAAATGCAGTTTCTTTTAGATTACAACCTTGAAAAATTGTACTTTGTCTTGATGATCTTTAGCAAGTAGAATTTTAGGTTTTCAAAAGAACTGAATATTTCTAATCCAAAACCACCTGTTGTGCAGTGGGATTTAATATAATTTTTGGATGTTGCATGTATAGAAGGAGGCACTAATTCCCACTGCAGTTCTAATAACTGTAAAGTACTGTAATTCACCTCCTGTCACAGAAGCCTGAATACTGTGCAAAATGTATGGATCCTGATATTAGATTTGCACATCCATATGAGTCTACACATTCTACGTTCATAGCATGTTCTACTTTCATAACTATAACACAATTTTCTATTTTCATACAGCTAAAATCATCAACTACTTCATGTCTCTATGACATCTGTCCTTCTTCTTTGACCCTGACGCTCTTGTGCTATCTAAATGCTTTAAAATTTGTTTTATTTTTCACAGTACTTCTTAGATAATATCACTCTTCCTATAGCCTTCTTTTGGCTTCTTGTTCTCCAATATGTTGGACGCAAACTGCCCGTTTCCCATTAAGGTACCTACTGCATGCAGTAGGGGATCAAGATGTTAATGCTTACCTTTGCTGTGTCAATGAAGCCAGCCTTTATTACTTTCTCATTAGCTTTTCAGAATCTTTTCTATTTTCATTGGTTATTCACTGAAATGTCTGTACATATCGCCTGAGGCAGTTTATTATACTGTATAACAAAAATATTTAAGAGACACATCAAAGCCTTGGCAACAGATAGGGTGGACCTAGTAAGACTATAATTAACCTAGATTATTACATGCTAAACAGTGCTTTCAGATTGTTTACTTGTGTAAAAATTGTTGATCTGATTCATCTATTTCTGTCTTATTCTGTTCTTGAAAAGGCCATCACTTTGTCATGTATGTCTAGAACAGCACAATAATGTGTACTTTATGCTACCGCTACTCCCCATTCCTGTTATTAATAATAATCACAGCACCAATAGTAAAAAACATGCAATGACGTTATAAGCCTCGTTGTTTAGTGTGATTCAAAGTATGAAATAAAATATGATTCACCTTGATACCTTTCAAGTCTTGGTACCACTGTAGTTTAGAAGAAAGAAACTATGCAATTTAGTTGGTAGGAAAACAAAATAATCATTCTTTAGAAAAATGTCATTACTTCAACATTTGTCTCAGCTTGAAACATGAATGATTCACATTCTATGTTAAAATATTACAATGCAGTAAAAATATGAAATATAGAATATTAGATGTTTCCTACTGTATAAAATACTATGGTACAATACCATTAAGTGATGCATTTTTACTTCCTTAAAATGAAACATTTGTCATTTCAAATTGGGATGATAAAACAATTTACTTTGATAATTTTCTTTCCTGAATGTATTTAAAATGAACATGTTCCTGTAAAATATACTATCTGATAAAATATTTAATTAGAGCTGTGGGTTATTGTGTATCTGGTTAGTAAATAATAATAATATAAAAATACAAAATATCATTTAATAAAGTTTAGTATCAACTTAGATAAATCAATCAATTTGGATAAAATTTTCATTTTCTTGTGTTGAACATCTAAATACATATTTCTCTCAGGAATTACGTCTTTAGAAAAAGTTTTACAGAAAAATTAGTGTGAAATTTGGTACATCAGTTAAATACACCATCAATTCTGTACAGTGGTCATAGGGTCACACTGAAGTAGCTCATCAGCTGCAAAATTAGTTTTCAAACTACATGGCTGATGTTGTTGAGATCACCATCTTGAGACAGCAATTATTATCACTACGCTCTGAAACAAACCAGATTCTTTCTTTCATCTAATCATTGTACGCACTGTCATTTCTTTCATAAAAATTGTTACACATTAAGTACTTTAGCAAGTCCATAAAGAGGAAAAATAATACATTTACATGAACACAAATATACATATATGACACATATACATATATACACACTGGTATGTATACATGTATTCTTTTGTTATTCTAAAGCTAGCATACAATGAAATCAAATTAAATTTCCCAGCCATTTCTGTTTATTAAACTGTAGCTATCGCAGATTATTTTCTATTTTTTTTACCTAGGTGCTGGGAGTTCAGCTGGGACATTCTATTTGATTCTTTCTTATTAAGTTGTGCAGCAAAATGCAAACCAAAAAAAAAAAAAAAAAAAAGCCAGCCTATCAAGCTTGGCTATTGAAAAAGAAGGAGAGAAAAGAGGTTGCATTAGTGAGAGCTAGCAGTTTACTTTCAAGGTAAATTGCATGCATTCAGAGCTGAAAATATTCCCATGAGACTGTCACCTCTGCAAACAGTGCAGTTCAGGCTGGTAGATTTCATGACATTATAGTACATTCTATGCAGTCACATGCCAAAAATATATCATGCCTAATTAATTCAGTGCTTTGTAGATACAGTAATTTGGAAATGCTTATGACAACAGCCCCTAGCCAGGATATTCAGAAACATGTTTTTGTCAATATGGCTTGCAGAACTTGTCCCAAAAACTAGGCTGCAAGATGACATATGAGGAAATAGAATTTCTACAGGTGACCTTGAGCCTTTGTATTTTGCTTTTGAACACTTCTTTTCCTCTATGAAAAGAGTATTAGAATTATTATTCTTATTTTGTATAATATTTCACAGCTATATTATTCTGTTTTAAATGGCTAAAGAGCACAGGAACTTGATGGAAATAAAGATTGTATCAGAACTTTGTGCTTCTGAAAATACAGTTTCATACATGTTTCTTGTATACCTTTTCACGTTACTCTGAAATGTATCCTCCCTTCCTTTCATGCTATCCCTCTTTTTTTTTTTTTCCCAATTAGTTTATACCACATAATTTCTCTGACCTAGTTTATCATGCAGGACCAAAGTTTGTTGGTTTTTTTTTTTCCCTAGTAGAGTGGAGGGCCAAAAAACGGGGCAGTGAACAGCTAAGGAGAGGTGTGTGACGTATTGATGGAAAGGGATGAGGAATTGTGTTATGAGAAAATGCTAGCCTTGACTTTGTGGAGTTCAATAAACATGAAGGAGACAATGTTCCAAACAATTTTCAATCCCAAATCTTTAGTAAAAATAGAATTATTTGAAAAAATGCAGAATGTGAACAAGGGTTTAGTTCTATGTGTGCTGCCTAATTCCAGAAAACACACACCAGCAGAATTTTGACAAATGCTAAACAATCACGTGCAAAGCAGGACCCTGAACCTTTTGTAGAATCTGAACTGCTGCATGAAGGGAGATATTTGCAGTTTACAGAATACATGACAAGCACAGGAAAAAAGATGTGAAATGAAAAGAATTTCCATGGCACCTACTTTAATTTCTTGTTAATTCATATCAATTAACACCATTCCTTGCTGAGAATACAAATAACTATAATTTGCTCATAAAGTAATATATTCCTTTGTGCATGGAGCATGTATTTCTGACTGTTCTGTATTCTGTTATATTTCCACTCTAACTTACAAACAAAACTTCATTTTGTCACCATTTCATTTAATGCAATGCCTCCTTCGCCTTTTGCTCTTGGAATTAGTCACTTGAAATCCTCCTTGGAATTACATCTTTTGCTCTGCTGCACACTGTGCAAGAACACCTGTCTTGCCAAGAAAATAATAGTCAAGGGCAATTTTTAGGATGATGGGGGTCTGGCCAATTAGAACAAATTGCAAAAAAACTTTAAACTTTGAAAAATTATTTTAGCCAGTTTAAAGAGATGTTTATACAAACAATTCAGGTTGGAATGTTGATGACAAGTATCACATCTGATTATTTTTTTTTTATTTTTGATTCAGAGGACAAAATCTCCCAATGCTATTAATTAAGTAGATTTAACTATTTATCTGAACTCCTTTATTCATCTTTTTCATCCTTTCTGAGAGCACAGAAAGAATGGAAAAGAGTTTACGTGAACAATGAGCTGGATTGGAATGTAATTGTTTTGCTTTATGGTTCAGCAGTCATCCTCCGTTTTACAAAGTCAGGTACAGAGCTAAAAACGGCTTCTAATAAACATTGAGATCTGACCAGTGCCTTAGAGATATGTTATGATAGCAGTAACCATGTGATAAATACAAATTGTCTTTCTTTTAAAAAAAGAATATAATTTAAAAAGAATCTCAGTAAATATTATTTGCAGTGAGGTGAGACATACGTATAGAAATGGTGCCACTGTTTCAAGACACTAAAATTCTCATTCTATTCTGTTTTTATTGTGAACACAACACAATTCAACCATTACTGAAGATCCTGAAAAAGCTAAGTACCACTTAGTTGAAAAACTGCTTATTTATAAGCGAACTTATGAATTAACATATTTCTACAATTGAAGCTAATACTTGGGACTCAGCATGATCTGAATTCAGATTAAAATATTAATGGCATTGTTAGATGATTCATGCTGTCAATACATAGAGGGTACTTATCCATTTTTATGCTTGTGGATCCCTCAACAATATTTGACATTGTGGTTGCTAGTTCATTAAAGAGATGTGTAAAGTTCAAAGGAGAACATTAATATTATTTGATTTATTTTGGGGTTCATTATTTGTGTTCACAATGTGGGAAAAGTGTGTTATTTTCTCGGTGCCTTACTATTTTAGTTCTCTGATCATCCAGCCAGGGTACAACACAGCTCTTTCCCAATGGCTCCTTCCAAAGGCTTCCTCCCAATGGCTGTTTTCCAAAAGAAAGTGCACATCCAGGTTTAATCCTTGTCTTCAACAAGACATACAACTGGGAAGTGTTGAACCCCAGGTCTGTGTTGTATACCATGGCATATATATAAGTTTCTACTTGATTCAACCAGTACTTTCTGATTGCTTCAATCCCTGTTTTCCCACAGTCTTCTCATGTCCTGACATTAGTTTGAACTCGGTCTGTATATCGACTTGGACTACACTATGGACTGCATTCAGTATTTCCTTTCAGAAAGAAATGGGAGATTGACAGAAAAACCTGTTTGCCATTCCCCACCCTTCCTTGGGCTGAATGAAGAATAACTGGATGAAATTCAACCTGAGAAATACAGGGATGACGAGAAGAACTTTGGAAACCTCACACTTGTTTGTTGCAGGTACAAAATCACAATTAGCCAGTTCGGTGCATGCGTTTCAGAATACACGTTTATTCCTTGGTGATCATAATGTCCTACATACTCCATGATTTCCAGCTGGCTACAAGTCTCCATCCTAGCCAGCAATATATCTCCAACCCATCCAGCTTCAACCAGTCCAGTATATCTTCCTAGCAACACAAATAACTACAAATATAATTGTTTTTTTCTGATTCTCTGCTCTACACATAGTTTTAAGCTATAAAGGTTCTTACCGCCATAGTTCTGGGACTAAGGTAAAAACAGAATCACAGAAGCACAAAATAGCTGAGGCTAGGAGGGACTTCTGGAGGGTCATTAGTTTTGACCCTCATTATTCAAGCAGGACCCCCTAGAGGTGGGTGCCCAGGACCATGTTCAGACAGCTTTTCAATATCTCCAAGGAGGGAGACTCCACAAACTTCCCAGGCAAACTGTGCCAGTGCTGAGTCACCCTCACAGTGAAAAAGGCATTTGCTGATTGTCAGGCGGAACCTACTGTGTTTCATTTTGTGTTCATTGCCTCTGATCCTGTCACTGGGCACCACTGAAAAGGGCCTTGCTCTGTCTTCCTTTCATGCTCTCATTTATAGACATTGACGAGTTCTCCCCCTGAGTCTTCTCTTCTCTAGGCTAAGCAGTACCAGCTGTATCATCCTTTCATGATAAAAGAGGCGTTCCAGTCCCTTCATCATCTCTGTAGCCCTTTGTTGGACTCTCTCTACGTCTATTCTGTACTGAGGAGGCCAGAACTGGACACAATACTCAAGGTGTGGCCTCACCAGTTGAGATATAAGCAAGCTTCTTTGCAACAGCTGTGGTCAGTCAAATCCTACACTATTCCTTGAGCTTCATAGGCTCATGGCCCTTGCCTATCTCCTCTGAGCCTTCTTCCATTTTAGGGGTTTATCCAGTGACTCACATTCTACCTCCCAGAGTTTAGTCAGTCACAGGGGTTCCCTCTAGATTGCAGGGTGACCTGCTAGTATATCAGCCACTCTTTCCAGTTTTGTGTCATCAGCAAAGTTACTGAGGGTACATTCTGCCTCATCATCCAGATCATTAATGAAGATGTTAAACAGGACTAAAGCCAGTACTGACTGCTGTGGTACACTGCTAGTCACTGGCTTCCAACTAGATTTTACTCCACTGATCACTGTTTTCTGGGCCTGGCCATTGTCCTCAAACCAGGACAGCCATTCAATCAGTTTTCAGTCCACTTCACTGTCTGCTCATCAACAGCCTCTTTATGAGTATCATATGAGACGTAGTGTCGAAATCCTTACTTAAGTCTAGGTAGACAGTATCCACTGCTGTCCTCTCATCTATCAGGCCTGTCATTTCATTGTAGAAGGCTATCAAGTTGGTCAAGCATGACTTCCCCTTTGTGAATCTATGCTCGTTATAGACTAGTAGTGCTGGTCATAGATTTATGGAACCATAGGAAAGTTAAGGTTGGAAAATATCTCTGGAAGTTGTCTCTTCTGATGCCTAGTTCAAAGCCAGATTAGCTTCAAAGTCAGATCAGGAACAGTTGGCTGATAACCTTGCTCATCTGTGTTTAGAAGATATTCAAGGACAGAGCTATTACAAGCCTTCATGGAAAATACTCTAGTGCTTATCCATTCTTATTGTGAAGAACTGCAATTTCCTATATTACAACTTGTGACTGTATTCTTGTGTCCTCTTCTCTGTCCCCCTGTGGCAAGTCAAGCCCTTTCTGTAGTATAACCTCTGGATGGCAGAAGGCCATGATTAGATCTTCCTTGAGCCTTCTTACATCCAGTAGAACGCAGTTCCCTCAATGTCTCTTCATATGGAATGTGTTTCAGCTCCCTAACCATCTTATGTATTGGGGGGTCCACAGCTGGAGATAGTGCTCGAAGTGAGGCATCACAAGTACTAAATAAAGAGAAAAAATCCCTTCCTTTGGGCTGACAATGTATGGTCTTGGTAATACAGCTCTGTAAGTGGTCAGTTTTCACCACCAAAAGGATGTGCTGCTGACTCATGTCTGACTCACAGCCCACAAGGACATCCATGTTCTTTTACACAGAGGATAATTATTAAGACAGGTCTCAGCCTGAACTGTTGTAAGTTATTGTGTCTTACCTGCAGGACATGGAATTTCTCTTTGCTTACTCAAGAAAAATGGAGGAAAATACAAAATCTGAAGCAATGGGAAAGTATACTGAAAAATAAGGAAAATTTCAAAACAAGTAAAAGGGCAAATGAAGAGATAAGCTACTGAACATATGAGCTAATGAGAACAGAGAATAAAAATTAAAAACATCTGGGATGATTTCAGGAAAGGAAAAGGAATACTTGTCTGTATGCTGTCTAGACTCTAGAATGCCTAGACTGTATTTCCTGTTCCTTTCAGGAGCGGGACAAAAATTAGAAAAGAAGAAAAATAGCTGAAAACAAAACGTCTTCTTGTTCTTCTACTTGAAAGGAAGTGATAGAAGATGGGAGAAGTAACAAACCATGGAGAAGCCCTACTGCAGGAAAGGAAATGGCCAAAATGAAAGAATGGACAAATATAATTAGGAGGAAAAAGAAAGGAAAAACTTTAGGAAAACAAGGATTTGACATTCAGATTACTGACGTAAGATAGGTTTGACCTTTAAATTACTAAATTTACATTTTTATTGTCTCTGCATTGTACTTAGCTCTAAGGGAAATTTTAAATTTTAAAACACTTTGATCCATCCATCAAGTTGAACTATTTATGAATCCAAAGAAAAACAACTGCCCTTGTTAAAAATTCAGTTTTCTGAATTTGTATATTGTAACCACCAACAAGGAGCTAACATCATGCTGGAGTTAGTCATGGATGTTTTTGAGGAAGTACTCTTTGAGATTTCTCAGAACAGCAGTTTAGATTTCAGTCAATATGGTCCTTATTAAATTATATTGCAGACATGCTGAATCCTTTGTATCACACTTAGTTAGTCCCAATGTTGAGAGCAATACCAAGGCAGATGATATTTAGATTTTATATGCACTGATGATATATATGATTTTTTATTTGCTTGGTTTTGCAAATGCAGAGATTAGGAATGCAGCCTTGTAAATTTCTTCTTTATGCTTTTTCTTCTGTTAATTCTTCTAAACAACACAGAACAAATAAAAAACAACCCAGAAAATCCTTGGACGTTTGGAGGAAAATAACTATGTTAAGAGTACATTATGGTTAAACAGTCTGGCATTTGAGGCAAGCAAGCTTATGAACCTGCCAGCCTTTAAGTTACAATCCAGTTTGAATTTACATTACCTTGAAACATTTTTCAGACAATACAATACTAGTTCTCTACTTTGAGGGGTAGGTTATAATAAAGAATATACCCATGTAGCATTATGCAATATTGTGTTTCATTCTGTCTAATAGGGTCTATAAATGTTCCCTATTTGAAACAACATTGCAACCATATTTAAATAACAATATGGTTTCAGAGATTGAACAGTTATGAAAACTTGCTTGAAAAAACGAAGATTGTCCAAGGTTACAACTAAATTAGTTTAGACTCAGTGCTTGAACTGAAGCTTTGAAAGTTCACACTGCATATGCATTGCTAGGTAATTTCTTTTCTACTATTATATAAGTTAGCAATCAGACTAATATAAGAGTTACTCAATTTAATTTGTCTATCTTGGTTTCTTTAATTTAGACACCAAGTCTTTTATTTTGTGCTCAGAAAAAAAAAATTAAAAAGAGAGAAAAAAAAATAAGGTGAACAAATAAACATCCAAGTTCTTGGTAGTCCTTGTTTTCTTTCTTTTCTTTTTATTATTGTGCAGGGACCGTGATCGGCTGCCAGATGCCCAACCAGGTACTGTCTCACTCCCCATCCTCAACATAACAGTGGGACAAAATAAAATGAAAAAGCTTGTGTATTTAGATAAAGAGAGGGAGATTGCCTACCACATGGGCAAAACAGAATTATCTTGGGGAAAATTAATTTCATTTATTTCCAGTCAAAAGTGTAGAATAGTGAGAGACAAAGACAAATCAAGACAACACTGTCCCCCTACCCCTCTTCCAGGATCAGCCTCACTCCTTCATTCCCAACCCCTCTACCACCTCCTCCATTAGCAGTGCAGGCAGGAGGGGGAATGGGGGGTTGAGGTCAGTCTATAACAGTCCCTCTCTGCTGCTTCTTCCTCCTCACACATTTCCCTTGCTCCAGCATGGGTCCTTCCCACAGGCTGCAGTCCTTCAGGAAATATCCAACTGCTACAGCATGGTGTCCTCCATGGACTGGAGGATACATGCTCTAGAGTGATCCTCCATGGTCTGCACAGAAATAACTGCTCTGCTTTGGTCGTCTCCAGGGACTGCAGAGAAATGTCTCCTCTGGTGCTTGGAGCCTCTTCTCCCCCTCCTTTTTCTCTGACCTTGATGTCCATAGGTCTCTTTCTCACACATTTACACACACACACACCCCCTCACTGCCATGCAGTGTTTCTCCCTTTTTCAAATGCATTTTCCCTGGTTGTCTTGGCTAAGGTGCTCAGCTGTGCCCTATGGTGGATCTGTCAGAGCCATCTGGAATGGTTGTGTCAGGAAAGGTGGAGCCCCAGCTTCTCCATACAGAAGGTGCCCCTGCAGCCCCCCATTGCCTGTACCTGGGTACCTGCACCCAATACAATCAACATATTAAAGTGAAAAAAAAAAAAAAGTCTTATTAAAATATACAAATTTCTACAAAAATAATAATAAAAAAAGGATAGAATATTGGTCCTATGATGGCAAAGCAGGACAAAAATTGGATTACAGTTAAACTGGATCCTTTCACCTCCACAGAATAATTTCTTCTACCATAGAATCATAGAATGGTTATTGTTGAGAGGGACTTTGAAGATCATCTAGTTCCAATCCCTCTGACATGGGCAGGGACACCTCCCAATAGACCAAGTTGCTCAAAGCCCCATCCAACCTGGCCTTGAACACTTCCAGGAATGGGGCATCCACAACTTCTCTGGGCAATAAATTCCAGTGTGTCACCACCCTCAGAGTAAGGAATTTATTCCCAGTATCTAATCTAAATCTACCCTCTTTCAATTTGAAGCCATTACCCCTCGTCCTATCACTATACACTGTGATAAAGAGTCCCTCCCCATCGTTCCTGTAGGCCCCCTTTAAGTACTGGAAGGCTGCTATAAGGTCTCCCTGGAACCTTCTCTTCTCCAGGCTGAACAACCCCAACTCTCTCAGCCTGTCCACACAGGAGAAGTGTTCCACCCCTCTGATCATTTTTGTGGCCCTCCTCTGGACTCACTCTGACAGATCCATGTCTTCTTCCCTGTGATGAGGGTCCTAGAGCTAGATGCAGTACTCCAGGTAGGGTCTCACCGGAGTGGAGTAGAGGAGCATAATCACCTCCCTCAACCTGCTGGTCACATTTCTTTTGATGCAGCCCAGGATGTGGTTGACCTTCTGGGCTGTGAGCGCACAGTCTATGGTTGTGCAATTCTGTTAAAACAGATCTAATACAATGATAGCCCCAGTAAAACTACCCAGTTAGGAGCTAATTAATCAACAAGGGGAAAGGATAAGATTCATTGCCTTTATTTAAAAGTTAAAACCTTAAAAAGAAAACTAATCAAACAGACTCCTTACGTAGTTTATGGAAAAAAAACACACAAAACCCCCCAGAAAAAAGCAATTCAGAGACAGGATGATTCACCCCTCAAATCTGATCCCTCTTTTTCTGTTGATTATGAGTAAGACCTTGATCAGCAGAGTCTTACGAGTTGTTAGATGCCTAACTAACCTAAATGTCTATTCTGGTGGTGCTATTAATTGAGATTAATCCCAACTCAAAGGTCCAATTTCAACATCAGTGAATCTGAGTATTCATATTCTAATATACTTTATAACTATTACCATGCCAAGATATGCTGTTCATCTTGGTCTTTCTTCTTTTTTTATTTTATTTATTTGTCTCTTTTTAGTTGTTTCATTCATTTTTGTTCTTTTGTAAAATATTTGATAAGTACTATCTTTCTCGTAATTAATTGTGTTGTTCTTACAACAAGGACATGTCCGTCCCTGATCAAGCTTGTGGAGTGTCCTCAAGATACAAATAATAAATTCTACTGAGAATCCATACATAGAATCTGACAAATATAAGTGGCAGGTATTCCTTTCAGGTTTTCATTCAGCAAGACACCTGCTTTTTCAGGCATTGCCCTGTACTTTTGTTGAGACTGAATCCTAATATTGTAATTTTTTTTTTTGTTTCTCACTATCATGTCAAAAATATTACATTATGGGTACAATACAACACAACTATTGAAAAATTTCATCTTGTGTCCAGCACAAAAGCAAGATATTAGGAAATCAAATTTCAGTCTTTCAAGAGTATTTAAGATTTTATTTAGTGAAGAACATTAGCATAGCTGACTTGCTTGTGACTTTAAATCCTGTGACTTTAGATCTTGTGAATTTAGATCACTTCCTATAGTAATATAACTGCTTACAAGAATTGTTCTGAGGAACTCACTTGTAACTGAAAGAGACTCATATGTCATTTCCTTTCATAACTTATCATTTCATCAAAATGTTTACTTGCTGACCTTTTTTAGGTTTTATTTTTATTCTGTGTTTTATTGCAAGATACTGTTCTGCACAATCTAAGTTTGAGATCGTGTAGAACTATATGTATGTCTCTGGTATGAAGTCAGTCTACAAATTTGATTGATAGAATGTTTTCTTGAGTGCTGAACATTTCTTTTTCTTTTCTGTTACTTTGTGTACTGCAAACTGAATTTAATATCTGATGCATTGAGCAATACACAGATTCAGTGTAGTTCCATCAGTTGAAAGTTTTGGAAAAGCCTGCTTTAAAATGCATCCAATAACAAGTTTGCGTTGTATTTTAACAATACAATAACAAGCTTTGTATTTGTATTTTGACCCCTAAAGTACCTGAAACATCCACGTGGATCATGACACCTCTGATATCAAATTGATTACAAATTGATCTCAAGTTTCAATTTGCAACAGAATCATAGAATCATTTAGGTTGAAAAAGACCTTTAAGATCATCAAATAAAACTGTTAACCTAACACCATCAAGTCCACCACTAAACCATGCCCCAAAGCACCAATACACATCTTTTAAATACCTCCAGGGATGGTGACTCCACCACTGCCCTGGGCAGCTGGTTCCAATGTTTGATAACCATTTTGATCAACAAATGTTTCCAAATATTTAATCTAAACCTCCCCTGGTGCAAACTGATGTCATTTCCTCTTGTCCTATCGCTTATTACTTGGGAAAAGAAACCAACCCTCACCTTGCTACAACCTCCTTTCAGGTAGTTGTAGAGAGTGATAAGGTCTCCCCTCAGCCTCCTTTTCTCCAGGCACCTCAGTATCTTCCCTTTAGTGCGGGGCCCAAAACTGAATACAGTACTCGAGGTGTGGCCTCACCCGTACTGAGTACAGGGGCACAATCACTTCCCTAATCCTGCTTGCCACACCATTTCTGATAAAAGCCAGGATGCTGCTGGCCTTCTTGGCCACTTGGGCACACTGCTAGCTCATATTCAGCCAGCTAGTTGGCCAACATCCCCAGTTCCTTTGCTGCCAGGCAGCTTCCTAGCCACTCTTCCCCAAACCTGTAGTGCTGCATGGAGTTGTTGTGACCCAAGTACAGGACCCAGCACCTGGCCTTGTTGAACCTCATACCATTGGCCTCAGCCCATCAATCCAGTGATAGGATGAGGAGTAATGGATTTAAACCAGAAGAGAGTAGATTTAGATTAAATATCAGAAAGGAATTTTTCACTATGAGAGTGGTGAGGCACTGGAACAGGTTGCCCAGAGAAGCTGTAAATTAAATGTCCCATCCCTGGCGGTGTTCAAGGCCAGGCTGGATGGAGCTTTGAGCAACCTGGTCTAGTGGGAGGTGTTCCTGCCCATGGCAGGGGGGATGGAACTAGTTGATCTCTAAGGTCCCTTCAAATTCTAACCATTCTATGATTCTATGATCCACCCAGTCCAGATCCCTCTGCAGAGCCATCCTACCCTCAAGCAGATCAGCACTCCTGCCCAACTTGGTGTCGTCTGTAAACTAACTGAGGCTGCACTCAATCCCCTCATCCAGATCATTTATAAAGATGTTAAACAGAACCATCCCCAATACTGAGCCCTGGGGAACACCACTTGTGACTGGCCACCAACTGGATTTAACTCCATTCGCCATCACTCTTTAGGCCCAGACCTCCAGCCAGTTTTTTACCCAGTGAAGAGTAGGCCCGTCCAAGCCATGAGCAGCCAGTTTCTCCAGGAGAATGCTGTGGGAAATGGTGTCAAAGGCTTTACTAAAGTCTAGGTAGACAACATCCACGGCTTTTCCCTCATGCACTAAGCTGGTCATTTTGTCATAGGTGATCAGGTTAGTCAAGCAGGACCTACATTTTATAAACCCATGCTGACTGGGCCTGGTCACCTGGTTGTCCTGAATGTGCCGTGTAATGACACTCAGGATGACCTGCCCATAACCTCACCAAGGTCAGGCTGATAAGCCTGTGACTTCCCAGATTCTCATTCTGGCCCATCTTGAGAATTAACCTTACAGACGACGACACTCAAAGAGCTGCCAAACATAAATGTCAATATTAGGAAGAACTGCACAAACATCACTGCCTCTGTTGACTGCAATTAGTATTTAGTTGCCTGAAATTGAAGTCTAGTTCTATTTTAGATTCTCTAGGCTTCTGTCTGTCATACCAGATGGGCCTCCTGTAGATCCTCTGTCATATCTGCCACTCGCCTGACAAGGTCACCAGATCTTTGACAACTTGAATGGCATTAGACACCTAATGTGTGGGCAACTAATCTCACTTAGGATCCTCATAAGTTCTTAACACATTGTAGACATACCTTGCATGTCAAAATCCTCATTTAAAAAATTTTAGGTGTCAAGCCTATTTTTAGATTCTGGGTGATGAGGTCATTTAAGCATTTATACAGTATAGAATAGAGGAACCCTGCGATTAACAGTAAGTTCAATTTTCTGCTGACCTTTAGTAATAACAAGTTACTACCCCTTTTGTAGTAGGGGATGACTCATTCCCTACCTCATCTACTTCCTAACTGCCTATACAAAAGAGGAAACTACTAGGGACAAAATCTCTGTCCTTGCTTCCAAGCTGGGTTTATAATACATCTCTAGGTGGGGTGGAAAACAACATACAGACTCCTTACTCACCCACTCAATCATGCTTGGTTCTCTGCAAAGAGCAGTTCCCCACATTACGGATTTTCAGAATGAAATAACTTGGTAGGCTATTTCAGATGTAATAAACTCTCAAAATCTTTTAACTTGGCTGCATCCTTAGATTTGATGTTCATGAAGTAATGCTTTTAAATTTAATTTTTTTATTTTCATTTAAACATTTTTGTAGTGTATAGATCATTATAGCTTCTTAAAAGTTCATTTGTGTTCTAATAATCCATACAAGTTCTTCGCATCTGTGTAGCAGGATCATGCTGTGAAATCTTAATTCTTATGCTATTATGAAAAACTAGGTTTGTTCACTTAAAAAATCTCATTTAGTTTCTTTATAAATGCTTTTTACCCTAATCACTAAAAGATCTCCAGGTAGATTATATTAAATTGCCTTACTTTTCTCACTAATACAGACAAATAATAACTAAAATGGCACAGTATTTATTTATATTACTTCCTGTGAAAAATATTCAGCACCTTCAAAACAGAATTAAGGAAGAAACAACGGACTGAATTATGTTAGAAACATATACATGCTAAATCTATGTTGCATAAAGTTAGATAATATAAGCTTGTTGTTGGATGCATTTTACAGCAGGGTCTGCCAAAGCTTTCAAGTGAACAAACTGTGCTGAATCTATGTACTGTTCAATGCCTCGGATGTCCCTGCTCATTGCAGGGGTGTTCAACTAGATGACTTTTAAAGGTCCCTTCCAACCCAAACCATTCTATGATTCTAATTAGAGCAATTAGAAAATATTTTCCCCACAAGAAAATATAATAATTTTCATTTTCATATAAATAAAAGTAGATTTTGAAATTAGTTACATATGACAAAAACATGTGAGTTAAACTTTTAAATGCAGTAATAACATTTTTTTATTTAAAAAGTAATCTTCAAAAAATGTGCCAAAACAGTAGAAGATGAAGCATTAGATAAGCAACATTGTGTATCAAACATGGTATCTTTTAGTTGGAACAATCTTTAAAAGCAGCTGGAATTAAATGCATCTTGAGAAATAAGTTGATATGTATCTAAACATTACATAAAGACAATGTAGTCAGCATCAACCTATGTTAATTTCATCTTGCTAATTACATGTATCATGTCATATCTTTCTTTACAGGATAATCACCTTAAAGGTATGAACCAGAAAAACACACACAAAGAGAAACTAAGAATGGTTTGGAAATCAACCACCAAATATCAGCTTTTTGTTTCAAATACCAACAGTATCAATTGTTGGCTGTCTCGAATCACCTCCCTGTCTTCCATTTGCCCTAGAATAGCTTCAAGGAGGATCTGTTCCATGATCTTCCCAGGCACAGAGGTGAGGCTGACAGCTCGGTAGTTCCCAGGGTCCTCCTTCCTACCCTTTTGAAAAATGGGTGCAATGTTTCCCTTTTTCCAATCACCGGGGACTTCACCTGACTGCTGTGACTTTTCAAACATCATGGAGAGTGGCTTGGCAACTACATCAGTAAGTTCCCTCAGGACTCTGGCATGCATGTTGTCAGGTCCCATAGATTTCTGTATATTCAGCTTCCTCATGTGATCACAAGCTTGATCTTCTCTTACAGTGTGAGCGACTTTGCTCCCCGAGTACCTGTCTTTTGTTTCATCCTCTCGAGAAGTGTGGGGAGAGAGGCTGCCAGTGAAGACTGAGGTAAAAATATTGTCGAGTACCTCAGCCTTCTCCTCGTCTGTTGTTACCAGTTTGTGTCATGTTCATCAGTGGGGATACACTTTCTTTGATCTTCTTTTTCTTGCTGATATACCGCCTTGGTTTCAGATGGGACACAGTTTTGTTGTTTTGTTTGTTTCTTTTGTTTTCCTAGTGGTTGCTGTGTTTCAGATTTAGTATGAAAAGAATGTCAATAATGCATATTGTTTTAGTTGTTGCCAGGTGATGTTTATATTTTTCAAGGACTTTTTTCAGCTTCCCAATAGAAGCTGATAAGGAGCACGAAGAGGACGATGGAATGGTCAATGAAATATTCCATACCATAGACGTCATGCTCAGTATATAAAAGGCGTTAGCTGGGAGAGAGGGGGACTTGTGATCACTGCTCGGGGCACTGCCAATTCACCAATTTAACAGATGGTGAGAGTGACTTGTGTCTTGCATATTCTTTTACTATTATAATTACTATTATTGGGGGTTTTTTTTGCTATTTTTATTTTTCCTTTTCTGTCATCGTTCAATTAAGCTGTCTTTATCTCAATCTATGAGGTTTTCTTCCCTTTCCCTTTTCTCCCTCTTCTCCCTACCCTTCTAGGGGAGCTGGGACAACTGTGTGAATGGCTGTGTGGTCTTAGCTGCCAGCTGGGGTTAAATCACAACATACGCCTATAGAAGCCTTTCTCATTATTTTTTGTGTCTCTTGCCAAGTTCAGCTCCAGCTGCGCCTTGGCTTCCTGACCCCATCCCTACACAACCAGGCAACATCTCTATACTCTTCCCAGGATACCTGATTTGAAATAGATAGGTTACCTATTTAACATAGATTTCCTGTAATGACGATATTTGTGATATATTAAGTAAAGAAGTAAGGTTTTAGAAAAGTGAATATATGACTACATGAAAAGTAACTAAAATAGAGGCACAGTACAGTTTTCTCTAAGTTAGGTTTATGCTGTCTAGAGCTATCCCTTACACAAATGCTGCCAGTGTTTTGGGTGTCCATGTCAAGGCATTGGCAACAGGGTCACAGCAGGGATATTCTCTGTGAGGGAAGGCCAGAGGCTGCTGGCTGGAACTGGACACAGCTGGTTCTAGGCAGTTTTAGCCGGTATCACAGGACACACTGCAAGATACTTGTGACGTCAACAGCCAAGCACCTTGGGGAAAACATACTTAGGAACGTACTGGACGTGGCCTTGGGCAGCCTGGTCTAGTGGGAGGTGTTCCTGCCTGTGGCAGGGGGGTTGGAACTCGATGATCTTCAAGGTCCTTTCCAACCTAAACCATTCTATGATTCTGTGATTCTATGAAAGGGCAAAACACTGGGAAAAAAATATGAGAGACATCCCAGTGGACACCAAGGCTGGAGAAGAATGAGAGGGAGGAGATGTTCCAGATGCCAGAGCACAGGTTCCCCTGCAGCACATGGAGGAGACCACAGTGGAGCAAGTATCCACATTGTAGCCTGTGAAGGACCTCACAGTGGAGAAATGGAAAAATGTTAGGAAGAAGGAGTGGCAGAGAGGAACTGTTATGGTTTGGCCACCACCTCCATTCTCCATCCCCCTGTGCTGTTCGTTGCGGGGGAGGGGAGGTAGAGGCATCAGTAAAGAAGGATTGAAATAGAGCCTAGAAAAGGGATGGGGGGAAGATGTAGTGTTTTTTTTTTCTTTGTTTCTCACTATCTAAATGTATGTAAACTGATGATAAATTAAATATTTTTTCCCTTTAAGATGAGTCTCTTTTGACCGTGACAGTAAGTGGTAGGAAATATCCCTGTCTTTATCTTGACCCACAAGCATCTTCATTTTATTTTCTCCCCATGTCCTTTTGAGGACGGGGTGTGAGAGGGTTTTTCTGAGTGTCTGGCAGCCAACCAAGGTCAACCCACCAGAGCAGGTTCCAGTATTCAAGCCATATATTTCCAATAGGCTATGTACCTATATTTTACAAGCTAGAAGTATTTTAGTTTTCTTACTTTTAGTTACTTGAAACATTGTGTATTATTTATTATTATACAATAACAATTGCGTTATTTGGTATCTACTGATTTAGGAACATTAGTTTTTGACATATGGTCTTTGTTTTGGTTGGTTTTGTTTTGTTGTTTTTTTTTTCTTTTAAGGTTTCAAGAAGTTCTTCTACAAAATATGCTAAAAAATTCCATGCTTTAAAGAGAAATATGATCTAATTGGGTTATTTGAGACTAAAACCAAGTGAAAACTGGGATACAAAAACGTGAGGAGAGACAGTGTACAAAGAGAGAGTTTACATTTTGCAGAAAAGGAAGTCTTAAAGGCACAGGAGCAGGCCGTCCCCATGTGCTGTAAGTTATGCTGGCAGCAAAGAAGACCGGCCTGGCTGAACAGAGAGCTTTGGCTGCAGCTCAGGGAAAAAAGAAGAGTCTATGGCCTCTGGAAGAAAGGGCAGGCCACACACAAGGACCAAAGAGATGCCATGAGGTTGTGCGGGGAGAAAATTAGACAGCCCAAAGCCCAGCTAGAAATTAATCTGGCTTCTGCTGTAAAGGACAACAAGAAATCTTTCTATAGATACATTAGCAGCAAAAGAAGGGCCAAGGAGAGCATCCATCCTCTATTAGATGCAGGAGGAAACATGATGATTAAGGATGAAGAAAAGGCTGAGGTGTTTAATACCTTCTTTGCCTCAGTCTTTAGTAATAGGACCAGTTGCACTCTGAGGATCCAACCCCCTGAGTTAGAAGATAGAGACTGGGAGCAGGACGATACCCCTCAATCCAGGAAGAAATGGTCAGTGACGTGCTGCAGCACATTGACATGCACAAGTCTATGGGACCAGAAGGAATCCACCCAAGAGTTCTGAGAGAGCTGGTGGAGGTGCTCACCAAGCCACTTTCCATCATTTTCCAGAAGTCCTGGCTGACTGGGCAGGTCCCAACAGATTGGAAACTAGCCAATGTGACACCCATCTACAAGAAGGGCCATAAGGCAGATCCGGGAAACTACAGGCCTGTCAGTTTGACTTTGGTGCCAGGGAAGCTGATGGAGCAGAACATCCTGAGTACCATCACACAGTACACACAGGACTACCAGATGATCCGGCACAGTCAACATGGGTTTATGAAAAGCAGGTCCTGCTTGACTAACCTGATCTCCTTCTACAATGTGGTCATCCACTTAATGGATGAGGGAAAAGCTGTGGATGTTGTCTATCTGGACTTTAGTAAGGCCATTGACACTCTTTCCCACAGCATTCTCCTGGAGAAACTGGCTGCTCATGGCTTGGATGGGCGTACACTTTGCTGGGTAAAGAATTGGCTGGAAGGCTGGGCCCAGAGAGTGGTGGTGAACGGAGTTAATTCCAGTTGGCGGCCAGTCACGAGTGGTGCCCCCCAGGGCTCAGTATTGGGGATAGTTCTGTTTAACATCTTTATCAATGATCTGGATGAGGGGATCGAGTGCATCCTTAGTAAGTTTGCAGACGACACAAAGCTGGGTGGAAGTGTTGATCTGCCTGAGGGTAGGGAGGCTTTGCAGAGGGATTTAGGCAGACTAGACGGATGGTCCAAGGCAAACTGTACGAGTTTCAATAAAATAAAAATGCCGGGCCTTACACTTTGGCCATGACAACCCTCACCAACGCAACAGGTTTGGGGAGGAGTGGCTGGAAAGATGCTCAGCAGAGAGGGACCTGGGGTGTTGATTGATAGCTGGCTGAACATGAGCCAGCAGTGTGCCCAGGTAGCCAAGAAGACCAACAGCATCCTGGCCTGTATCAGGAATAGTGTAGCCAGTAGGACCAGGAAGGTGATTTTACCCCTGTAGTCAGCACTGGTGAGGCCGCACATTGAGTACTGTGTTCAGTTTTGGGTCCCTCGCCACAAGAAGGACATGGAGGCACTGGAGGGTGTGCAAAGAAGGGCAACAAAACTGGTGAGGGGTCTGGAGCACGTCTTGTGAGGAGCGGCTGAGGGAACTGAGGTTGTTTAGCCTGGAGAAAAGGAGGCTGAGGCGAGACCTTATCACTCTCTACAACTACCTGAAAGGAGGTTGCAGAGAGGTGGGAGTTGACCTGTTCTGTCAAATAACAGATGATAGAACAAGAGGAAATGGCTTCAAGTTGCACCAAGGGAAGTTTAGATTGTATATTAGGAAGAATTTCTTTACTGAAAGGGTCATCAGGCATTGGAACATGTTACCCAGGGAAGTGGTGGAGTCCCCATCCGTGGAGGTATTTAAAAGATATGTAGATATGATGCTTAGGGACATGGTTTAGTGGTGGGCTTGTCAGTGTTAGGTTAATGATTGGACTAGATGATCTTACAGGTCTTTTCCAATCGAGGAGATTCTGTGGTTCTGTGGGGGAAAAAAAAAAGAAAAGCCTAGTACATCACATTTCTTTCAGCTTTGCATGACACTCATAAGAATTTAAGATTAAAGATCTGTGTACTGGAGCATATCCTGTAATACCTTGTCACCGATAATGGTCAATACATTTCAGAAAGAAAGTACCTGGAACAGTTGGAACAAATATGGGATAAAGTTCCCTTTGGAAAGTCTTTATTTAGCATCCTATCCTCTTTAACATGGTTATTCAAAAATCCTGCAAACACATTAGTGTAGCTGCGTCACAAAGGCAGAGATGTGAATGGATATTAATGGACTATCATACTTTTTTATGACAATACAGGAAATTATTCTTTATAAAAGACTACATTCATGGCACAATCATATGCTTAGCTTTATAATACAGATGCCAAAGCAATTTATTTCTCCATTATTCCAGGCTTCTTTATGATCTAGTGTATAAGTGTGTGAAGACATTTCATTCACTCCTCCTTCCTCCACACATAAAACACATTTGAAAAAAAAAAGCTTTTGGATATGGGAAGAGTTGATCTTTTTCACTTTTTTCACTTTATTTCTATTAAAAATTTCTTTTTCTTTTAAGATCACATACTGTCTCCCTTTTACTTGAAAAGACTAGGAGAATAACAAAGCAGATGGTGCAATCTGGTAAGGGGAAAGTATTTCACCACCCATTAAAGTCTTTAGGTGTAGAACACACTAAAACTATAAAATATGCACTAGAACTAGAAAATCATGCCTTAAAAATAACTGCTAGAAACAGCTTTTGAATTTCATACGAAAACAGCTCTGCGAAACAGTCCTCCTTTCAGATGATTTATTCCCTCTAGGGTTAGGTATTATGGGCAAGATAAACACTTCCATTTTGAATTTTTAGATTTCATTAGTTAAAAGCATGGTATGCGAAGTTTTTAATATGATTTTTATAAGTTTTCATTTACTCAAAACTTATTATTTGATTTAATGGAAGATTTTTGCATATTTTGAGCCAGAAGTAGTATGCAACATGTAGTTATCAAGGTAAACAAGCAAGTGGTGGAATCAAAATCTGCTGCATTGTAGGTGATTTGATATCAACAGAATGGCTCTTAAATGCTCATGTTACATGCAGTTTTACTGTAAATTGAGTCATCAGTGAAGACCTATTGCTATCTAGCTACATGCCATGGACATAGAAATTGATACATAGGGAGTTTAGCTGTCTTACATCTTCCTCCCAACAAGCAATACATCACTGCTGAAGTCACAGACAAAATTCTGAGACTTCTAACTGGTAGTCATTCAAAATAGCAGCATTGTCTTTTTCTTCAAAATAGTCTCGTTATAAGCCTGTGAAGGTGATGCAGCAGCTAATCCTGCAAACCACTTCCACGCACATGAAGGTCAGGAAAATCATCAGGAGTAGTCAGCAAGGCTTCACCAAGGGGAAAGTCATGCTTGACCAACTTGATAAACTTATATGATGAAGTGACTGGCTTGGTATATGGGGGGAGAGCAGTGGACATTGTCTGCCAGGGCTTCACTAAGGCCTGAGACACTATATCCCATAAAAACCTCATAGACAAGTTTTTGAAGTCTGGACTAGATGAACAGACAGTGAGGTGCGTTAACAACTGGCTGAATGGCTGGGCCAAGAGGCAGGTAATCAATGGCACGAAGTCTAGTTGGAGTCGAGTGACTAGCAGCGTACTCTAGGGATCAATACTGGGTCCAGTCCTGTTTAACATCTCCATTAATTATCTGGATAATGGGGCAGAGTAAACCTCAACAAGTTTGCTGTTGACGCAAAACTGGGAGGAGTGGAACCTAGAGAAGAGAAGGTACAGGAGGGATCTCATCAATGTCTATAAATACCTGAAGGAAGTATCTAAGGAAGATGGAGTCAGACTCTTCTCAGTGGTGCCCAGTGACAGGACCAGAGGCAATGGGCACAAAGTGAAACACAGGAGGTTTTGTCTGAACATCAGGAAACACTTTTTCACTGTGAGGGTGACACACAGTGTCACTGTGAGGGTGACGGGTTGCCCATGGAGGTTGTGGCATGTTCATTCTTGGAGACACTGAAAAACTATCTGGACATGGACCTGGGCAACTGGCTCTGGGTGGTTCTGATTGAGCAAGGGGATTGGACCATAAGACTCTCTAGAGATCCCTTCCATCCTCAGCCATTGTGTGATTCTGTAATTCTGTGATTCTCTGATTTGTGACTCGGTGACTGTGAAGTCCTGACGTATAAGAACTGGATTTTCTCACTTATTTGACCATCAGCTGAATATTATTGTGAAATAAGCTGAAAAGAGGCAACCTGTAAGATTTATTAAACAGTTTTTAGGCTCGAAAAAATAAGATTATCTACCACAAAATTCTGCCTTATAGACCTGTCAGTCTTACAGATGCTCACTCTTGACTTTGAGTAAACTTTATCTGTTGTACTAAGACGACAACTTTGCAAGATTGGATTCCTTTGTTTTCAGCTCAGAGCAACAGTTATTTTAGCTGGGAATTTTTTATCTCAATAATATTTCTTTCCCAATAAGTTTCTGAACATATTGAATAATCATGCATTTGAAAAGGGGAAAACCAAGCTCTTTTAAAAGAGAAGATAAAGGACAAGAAAAAGAATCATAATAGGACAACATCTTTATGACAAAGGAATAAAATAAGTGGGAAAAAAGCTACACGGAGAGAAATTGTGTGAAAAAGAGAGACAGAGAGCAAGAGACCGAGCATGAAATCTAACAAAGATTCTTGCTGTCAAACAAAAATCACACCCTCCAAATAGTTCACAGCTTAAGTTTTTAGAGTCTTGATTGAGCAATGCACTTATTTTGCACACTATCCAGTTTGTTGTGATGAGAAAGAGAAGTAGGGTGAGAAAAATGAAATTGAATATCCATCATAATATCAAATGAAGAAGGTAGCAATGTACATATTAGTAAAGGAGCAAATCTAAGTTACAAATGACTGATTTCTAAATCTGATTGTCTTCCAGAGGTCAGAGAGCAAAAAGGTGGTAGTTCTTTCTGAAAATCTCCACTTGTGATATTGTGGTGTAACATGAACTCAGAATAATATTTTTCATATTTTAGTCTATAAATAGATTATGAAGAATTTTTTCTTGCTTTGTACTACCATAAAATTTAGTATCAATTTAGTATCAGATTATTAGAATTTATATCAATTCACACATTTTTCCTTTGTTTATACAGGTAGCAATGAAACTGAAATTCTGAAAGGAAAGACACTTTAGGAAACATGAAAAGTTGAAATTTTTTGAGGCTTGTGCAGTTTTAAATTTACTACAAAGAATGTATCCAGAATGTAATAAGTAAAACTTACATATTCCTTAATAACCACAATATGAATTAAAAAAAAAAACAACCAAAACCAAACAAACCCTACTAAAGTATGTACGCCTGTATTGGGATGGAAATTAAGAGAAATTTTAATTGCTCTCTCTAATTATATGAAGATTGTCTTACATGTCTCTTACCATTTACTGTCATTGGCAGCATCATCATACTTTTTCAAGGCTGGAGAATTTGGGGTGGAGATCATGCTGTCTGGATGTCCTTGATCCTTCCTATAGAAAAAACGCATGTTACAACAAGAGTTTGTTTCATCTACACTTAAAACCCCCAAATATTATCCCATTGTATTTTTACATAAAGACTTCTTTTCTAAACAATGATTTTAAATATCACTTCTTTTGTGGTCCTTATCTCTTGGAAGAGGAAAACAAAGCAAAACAAAAGAGCACTTGAAGTTTAGTCCTGGAACATAGCCTTTGTAAGACACCAGAGAGTGATGAATAGACCATTCTATGTCCCATTTTCTCTGAATTAGTACCTTAATACTTATTTTTAAAGCATTTTTAGCAAAAACATATATTTCTATATGACATGATTATTTATCAAGTGAGCTGGGTTGTTTTGACAAAAGCTTCACATTTTCTGCAAAAACCACTGGTGAAGTATTAGGCGACCTGTATCTCTCAGGCACAGAAAGCTGTTCCCTTGAGGTTGATTATTTGGCTTACCGAATATGTCATTCTAAAGAACAGCAGATACATCTTCCAGATTCAATTATGGAGAGGCGACACCATCATTTCCTCTTAATAAAACAGTTTATCTTGTATTGTGACGATCAGGAAAGCCAATCCTAATGAACAAAATGTCAAGCATATGGGGGTAGGGAAGATAGCTGAAATGGCTCATCAGGTCAAGATATGAAGCAATCCAGCCCAGGAAAATTAAACAGCAAGTGATTATTGTTTACAAGACTGGGCTCATCTGCACACACATTAAATTTATTGTTTTAATTTACTTTTAAGTAAAAATATAACTTCTTGGGGTTTAATGCATCATTTGTCTTTAATAAATCTGTCATGATTATGTGTTCATCATGTATGAATTTGAGAAGTAATCTTACAGTCTAGGGACAATGCAGCTAAATCATTGTTTAATATTTGTAATGTACATAAAACATATATGCAATAATATTTTAGTATTTGTTCATAGCATTTGCCTTGAATGAAGGTATGCAAAAATTACTTTATTTTTCTTACATGTTATATTATAGTAACATGTAAAGCCATATGTTATTTAAAATGGCTAATATTCAACAAATTCATGACTGGTGTTTACAGAACAGGACTCAAGTGGCTGGAATCTAACTATTTGAGAAGGAATAATTTGAAATTAGGGTAACTGTTATAAATCTTATTGTCCTCTGATCTGCTGTGAGACCTTGAGGGAGTAAAGTAAAAAAAAAAACAAAAACAACAAAAAAAAGAAACAAAAAACAAAAACAAAAAAAGCAGGCAATACTCAGAGGCACTAGGAACCAGTATTGTATTGCACTGCCAAGACAGCTCTATGCAGCAATTAAGAGTGTGGCAAGAAATGTTTTTGGTTTTGTTTTTTCTCCTACAGAACAACAGTAAAGCTTTATAAATGTTCTTGCTCTGCAGTCAGGTAAAACAAAGACCTTTTGAAGTGTCTTACGACAAACAAGACATTACACTAGTCAACTGACTAAAGCTTTTCCTGAACCTCTTGGCCTAAATTTTAGTGCTAACTTTCCCACTTTTTGACAAAGGAGAAAGATCAAATAATCAGTCTCTTGACAGTATTTATTTTCTGAAGGGTAGGAGGAGAGGAAAGTGAAGGAAGAGCTCAGGCTTCCTTTCTGCAGAAGAAAGTATTCCTCTTTGTATTAATGTGGAATAAATACACTGTTATAGCTTTGTCTTGAGTTTTCTACCTCATGATTGAGAGTCCAGCCACCAGGGTATAAAAGATATGTCATTTTGCAAGCCGGTGGGTACAAGTATTTACAAAAAAATGTGCATCTACTTTAAGAGACTTTTCTGCTCTGCCCCCAGGTTAGAATTCAAATCAGTTAGGAAGAAATAAAAATAATGAGATTTAGTTTTGATTTCTGTGAAGAACTTTGAAACTTGGACTTTGCTCAGGTATTTAGTAAAGTGATTTCACATCTTCTCAGCTACTGGATTTTAAGACAAAATGGGCTGAGTTTTTTTGAGTTTTTGTTGTTATTTTAATTAGCAGTTAAATCCTGAACCTAAAATGACAAAAGCCACTGAAATTTCCCTGAGATACCAGTGCTTCTCTGAGCAAATCTTCCTGTCACCATGTCCTGGATAAAACTTTAATTAACTCAGGCATCAAACTGAAGCACAGAAAATTGATCTAGATGGAAGTGGTAGGGAACACTGTTTCCCACAGAACGTTTCCCACTAACTCAGGTGGAGATCAACACAAGCATCTAGTCAGGGATTATCATAATCTCAAGAACCTTTATTTTCTATCCATGCCTTTGTCTTGGAAGTGTGGGGAATTTATAGATGCAATGAGGGTTTCTAATATCTAGTGCGTTTGCCAAAATGACTTCCCACTGAAGGGAAAATGAATTAAAAACTAGTCATGTTCCCATGGTGCTTGGCTTTAACTAAATCCCTGTAAGAGACTAGGTGTGAGCATTAATTATTTGTTTTAAAAAAATGTTTAATGTTCAACTTAATAGTTCTTGGGTACTAAAGAAGCAGCAGCCTCTAAACCTTGTAAATTTTCTTTCTCATGACTTTCTTCAGAACTTTACAGATTATGAATTTTAAAAATACTGCAGTACAATAGAAAAGACAATGAAGTTAGAAATATAATGAAAACAATCAAGAAGCTTGTAGAAAGAATAGCATGCTACTGCTATTTTATCATAATTTATTTTGTACCTTGAATGAGATTATAAATGCAACAAAATCATTTTCTGAAGTTTGTATGCTATTTATTCAGTTGCCATGCCTGGAATGCACAATACTTTATTCTTCTATTGTATTTTAGTCCTGTCATTGTTCAGATCTAGAGAATAAACACATCATTACCATTACAATCCAAGTTGGGAAATGGATAAATCAGAAATTAAAAAATCTTTGATGTCCATTATTCTGTACAATATGTAAAGTCGCTAAGGAAGATGTGTGTAAAGTACCTTGATTCAATTTGTGCATAGGAAGTCAGAGACAGAGATATCATTGTGGTGCCTACGGGAAGGTCATGTTAGAAGTGCACAGCCTGATTTAGAGCTGAAGGCCATCACACATCTGGACTTATCGGAGTTTCAGAGTGGAATGATGGAGTGCGTTTCAGGCTGCAAGCATTGCAGTAAGGACAGTTCTTTTTCTGATAAAAACGGAATAAAAGGTTGTAAATTTATAATGCCATTTGCTCACTTTCTCTCTCATTCTCTCTACTTTTCCCCACCTCCATTTTCCCTCCTTCCTCCTAACAAAAATAGATGCAATTTAATTTTTTAATAGAAAACCAAACCAATGAAAAAGAAAACAAAAAACCCCATAAATATAAATTCATATGGAATCCTGAGTATTTGGACGTGATCTCACTCCTATACCATACAGGTTGTTTTTTTTTTTTTCTTTTTTTTCCTTTTTAACAGAACTGACTGCAGCTCTTGGTAATTAAACACCCTCATTGGTTTAAGCAATTGCAAAGCATTAGAGGCAATGTGAAAAGAAAGCAAGAGAGCTCCAGTGTGTTTTGCTGTCCTTTAAAGAATTTCAGGAGCTTATATACTGTGCATGCAGGCAACACAAGCATCTTTCATGGTCTTTCTTTTCTCATAAATATTAAATAGAATTCACTATGAAGGAAAAAGAGGGTAATTATTTCACAAGTCAATATATAAAAATTCCCATTATCAAATGTTATAAGGGATGTGTTTTTTGCTTCTCTTAAGGTAACCTACATTTTTAATATCTTGAAATGTGCTTACAACTTGATATAAATATTCTAATAAAATAAGAGTTGGTCCACACCAACGTCATGAAGTTCAAGGTCCTGTACCCTGGTCATGGCAATCCCAAGTGCAAGTACAGGCTGGGTGGTGAATGGATTGAGAGCAGCCCTAAGGAGAAGGACTTGGGGGTGTTGGTGGATGAGAATCTCAACATGAGCAAATGTATGTTTGCAGCCCAGATAGCAAACTGCATCCTGAGCTGCATCAAAAGAAGTGTGGCCAGCAGGCCAAGGGAGGTGATTCTGCCCCTCTACTCCACTCTCGTGAGACCCCACCTGGAATACCGTGCCCAGCTTTAGAGCCCTCAGCACAAGAAGAACGTGGACCTGTTGAAGTGGGTCCAGAGGACAGCCATGAAGATGGTCAGAGGGCTGGAGCACCTCTGCTATGAAGACAGGCTGAGGGAGTTGGAGTTGTTCAGCCTGGAGAAGAGAAGGCTCCAGGGAGAACTTAGAGAAGCCTTCCACTATCTCAAGGGGGCTTACAAGAAAGATGGAAAGACACTTTTTACAAGGGCATGTAGTGATAGGACAAGGGGGAATGGCTTCAAACTGAAAGAGGGTAGATTTAGATCAGAAAAAAATCAGGAAAAAATTTTCACTCTGAGGGTGGTGAGGCACTGGAAGAGTTTGCCCAGAGAAGTTGTAAATGCCTCATCCCTAGAAGTGGTCAAGGTCAGGTTGGATGGGGCTTTGAGCATCCTGATCTAGTAGGAGGTGTCCCTGCCCATGTCAGGGGGGTTGGAACTAGGCAACCTTTAATTTCCCTTCCAACCTAAACCATTCTATGATTCTATAACACCAGATGAAAAGCTTACTAAACTGTATAGATGAAGCAATATAGTCTTTTTTTTTTGTTTGCTTGGTTTGGTTTTTTTTCTGGCTTCTTTTTCTTTTAAGTTATATCAGAACTATATCTCTTTTTACTTATTAGTAAGAATTTTAAAAGATTATAATCATCTTTGATTTGGTGTTCATATAACTACAGTGTAGAGAATATCAAAAGTCATTATCTACTGCATACGTTAGTACTGCAGAAGTAGGTATGAGTGATATTTTTGATAAGAATGGGGACTGATTGTGCAGCTTCATCCATCAGCACAGCCATTGGACATATCCTTTTTTGTGTATGCATTTCTGAATATGTATGAACTTTTACATACATCAGTACGCAAACATTTACTTGTGCTAGCACTTTGGTGAATCTTTTTTGATAAACTATGCGGAGAGCAGGATCAGATAAAGAAAAGACCTGTGAAAAGCAAAAGCCTTGAGTAAAGCTTCCCAGCTCTGCCTGTAAAATTGATAATATATGTACAGATGGGTTTTGCTTTTATTTAGCAGAAAGAGCTTCACAATAGTCGGTCCAAACTAAACTGTTGCCATTGATGTCTTTTATGTTCTATGTAGCTGTTAAATTTTGACAAGGGGAGCTATTGTGTTTAATAGGAAACTATGAAGGTTTATATATTAATGGGCTAATATTTATACAAATGAACTATTTGAGAAAACTTATTATTGAGATTTTATTCTTGTGTGTTCCTATAAACATAAGGGGAAAAAACAAACCCACCCAAACAAAGAGAAGTTGTATATTATCCCTTCTGCTGAATTAATTAAAGATTAAAACAAAATGGGAGTTTTGGAAGACCATTAACCTTCTCTCATCATAAATATGTATTCAGTATTGCTGTGTGGATCAATGCAGTACTGGGCAGTAAACTGATGCACTGCATACAAAAGTGAAGTTGATATAATGAAACTTTACTGAGTATGTATATGCACAATAAATGATCTTCATGCATGAAAAAGTCAGCTTTACAAAGTGTGCCTATGCTTGAGGTTTTCCAAATATTTCCAAACTGAGTTTTCCCAAACTTTTTTATAATATCACTTTTTTCTTTCTCTCTCTTTTTTTTTTTCTTCTTTTTTTTTCTTCATATTCCCTTGGGCAAAATACTATCTCCTGTGCTTCCCAGTAGACCCTAATAAATTAAATTTTAAGCAATGTATTAAAATGTATTCTCAAAATATTGATATATTTCTATAACTGAAAAGATACATTTTTTTCTATTAAAACGCTGAAAACAAGCTTAAATCAAGAACACATCATAGCTCCTATCCTCAGAATCACACTGTGATACTAATCTCCCTTGAAGAAACTGTTTCCTACTCAAAGGAAAAGATGGCTGTTGAACAGCTTCTGCCTGCTACTAACACTACACAGTTTTTACATCTTCAGAATGAAAAGGCAAAAGACTGGGTCTATATGTTATCTTAACTCTTGCATTTTCCTTGTAAATAGTTCAATTACTATAGAATCACAGGGAAATATTAATAATGATAGCCTTCTTCTTCCCCTTTTGAATAGAATAAGATCTTTTAAATAATAATTTAATCTAAAATTTGGATACCATAGTACTAGAAATATACTTAATTTTTATTTTGCAAACAGATACTTCTTTTTCCTGGCAAGTAAATATAGTCATCTATGATTTTTCCAAAGCAAGAATCACTAATACCTATGACAGATTTCTAAGAGAAAAGTGTACCTAATACACCTGAAGGCTTTGTAAAAGGGAGCCAATAATACTTTATAAGAAAAAAATATACTAAATACTCAAGGTTTACACATTACGAATACAAGACAACAGTTCTAGTTCTCATTTACATATGCATATGCATTTGATACTGTCTAATTGCATATAACCTCATAGAAAATGACGTTTCCTTTGTTTCCTTAGTTTGGTAGAGGAATGTCATGATGTGAAAACATAACTGCATCTACTTGTATCAAGTAAGTAATGAATTTTGGCTGAACTGAAATACTTGACATTATGAGGTTTACATCTTCAGAAGTATTTCAGACTACATTTTTCTATTAATGCCTTGTTGTAAGTCATGTTTATTTCATCAAAAAAGACCCATCCCCTCTGCTTATAGCACTAAACAAATAATTTTCTTATTTTGTGACATTCCTAAGTCATGTAAACAATATCAGAAATCAAAAATCTCCCTTAATGATTTGTTTGGGTTTTTTTCACATAATTTCCATCATTCTCCAATTTAGTTCTTTAAATTCTTTAAGACAAATTTCAACTTGTTTATTTATGGCAATAAAAGGGTCAGTACCAAGAGAAGATTTTCATACTACTCATGACAGAAGACATTTCATATTGCCACATCTTCTCTTAGACCAATTAACTACCCAATTAAAGAATGTGTGAACACGCTATCCTCCAATCTAATGATAGACAGATAGAGCAGAAATGTGCTAATACACTCAAAGTTATCTTCTACAGATCAGTGCAGGAAATTAAAGATAAAACACTTGATTACACAGCCATGCACATGGGTAAGATATTGAATATGGCACAGTCATCAAAAGAAATGCCATATGGAAACCCATATGGCTCCATAGACAAGTACTAACAGATTTAAGAATTGCTCTGCTTAAAAAACAGAAAGCCGAAGCATTTTCACTAAGAACAACCTCACAGAAAAATGCAAGGGAAAGAAAGGGAAGGGAAGGCAAGGGAAGGCAAGGAAATAGAAAAGGAAGAAGGAAAGGAAGAAAGGAAAGGAAACATGTTATTGTCAAATAATCACTTGTCAAAATTTCCCACATATTCTACAAATAATTTAGTGTAACTCATGTTTTCTTAGTCACTTAGACTGCTTTGAATCTTCTGACTATACTCAAAGTAATTGAGAAAACAAAGAAAACCAGACCTTATCTAGAACATAAAGAGATTCTTGGCAAATCTTTTCCTGTATCACTGTCACACACTGAATTTTTCTACTGTTGGAGAAATCTTACAGCTTATAATGGTAACGTCCATCATAAAGAAAGACTATGTTTGAAGCAGTTATTTTGGATGGTATTAATCTCTGCTAACCCTAATATCAACATCTGAGCTAAAACCCCAGGATCTTTTCTGTAGTCAATGACAGAAGTAAACATTTTCAGAAGCTTACTCTAGAACTATTCTTAGAATTACATCTGATTTTGTTTTGGAGGAAAGAAGCAATTTTATTCCAGAACAGTATACAACAGCAAGCTAGCATTTCTATGTTTAATCAGAGGAACAGGATCATAGAATCATAGAATGGTTTAGGTTGGAAGGGACCTTGAAGATCATCGAGTTCTAACCCCCTCCCATAGGCAGGGACACCTCCCGCTAGACCAGGTTGCCCAAGGCCACATCCAGCCTGGCCTTAAACACCTCCAGGGATGGGGCCTCAACAAAATCTGGGATTAAAATGGCACATTATTTGACATTGTAGACAGTATACCAACTCATCTGAATTTAGTTTTTTACAGCAATAATACAACACAGAAAAAGTTGAATTTCACCCCTTAGTTAGATTTCCTTTTGTCTCAACAACCTTTGTCTAGTCTTCTCAGGATAGCCCTGGACTGAAAGAACACTTCTGACATGTCTAAGTTCTACAGACTATTGTTATTATTTAGTTCTCCAAATATTAACAATATTAACAAAACAAGGTAATTCTTGTCATACACTTTCCCAACATCTCTCTCTGAGTAACACAAAAAAGAATGCAAAATAAAATGGAAATACAGGGTTGCTCATTTTTGAAGTTTATGAGAGTTAAGCTCTTTTAGCAATGATAATTGATACTTTAATATTGATTTTTACAACATACAATGGACAACAGTTATATAAAAAAAGTGTTACATGTAAGTCAGATATGAGAGGTCTGTAGTATTTGTGCTCTCATTACCCATTACCACTTTAGTTTTGAATGATAGCTGCTTTTCAACTACTGCTTATAGTTTTTATGTTCTTATTTGCTAAAGTATTTTTAGATTATCATAAACATTATTTTAAGAAACTGCTGAGTGCCCTCAAAAATATGCTTTTAGTTCACAAACGTAGAGCTAGTAGCAAGAAACAAAATGCTGCTACTGTTACCCATTAGCAAGGAAGCAACACAAACTAACAAAAAACACTTTTAAACAAAAAATTCTGAATTATATTTTTGGTGTAATTTTCATTCACCCTCTTCCTCAATCCAATTACTATGAATATTAAAGTCTTGTAATGCCATTGACTGAAAAAATCAGTTTTATTCATCTGGAACTGAGTATGTTCTTCCCTGAATGATAAGATAATCAAGCAATTTGACAGAACAGTAAGTCAAGGAGAGCAAAGGGTCAAGAATAGCAATCATTTTAAACACAGTCCTTATTTTTGTTATTTCAAGAACATGTAGTCAATACTGAAGAGTGAAAGAGGCATTTTTTGTGTGAAAGGAGTCAAATATTTCACAGCGTTAAACATGGATCTTCATTGTATGTTTCCTTCATTCATGTTTTAGTTTGCTCTTCTTTACCTTCAGGGTGTAATACAAGACATTTAGGAGAAAGTAAGTTATTAAAAAAATATTCTATTATTGTATAGCAAGCATGGTATAAGCAGGGGTGACAGGTGGGAAAGCATATTTTGTGCACTATAATAATCTACCCAGTAAATTGGAGGAAAAAAACTACCAGAATGCTGCATTAAACTTTAGAGATACAATAAGATAATCTAGAACTCTGTGGTAATAGTGATCGTGATTTCATAGGAAAGACATATTTTATTTACAGGTAAACTATACAAATAAGAACTGTGAGCATTTTGTGGAAAATTAATGTATTAAAGGAAATGGAACATGTTATGAGAAGGAAGGCACTTTAGGGACTTGTCCTGAAGCGAGAAGTCAACAGATTTTGATATTGTCACCACTGGGAACAAATTCAAGCCTTTACGGCTTGATCTAAGCACCCCTGAACCAAATGAGAAACCTTCAATTGACTTTGATTTACTTAGAATGTCCAGGAGAAAAAAAAGAAAAAAAGACTTTCAAAAGCATGCAGGGCAGTTAGGCACTGAACTCTCAATGAATACCGGTAGCATGCATGCTCTCTCTAACTTTGGAAATGTTCCTTTAAAACAGAATTTTAAATATTTATCTATTGTTTAGCAAAAACATTTATTATAAGAATGGTTACATAACTTCCCAAACCCAGTGGCCACTATATAAGACAATTATGTATGGGCACTAAGTGAAAATATTTTTTTTTTATGTTAGCACAATTATTTTGAATGCTTGAAAGCATATAGGCGGTAAGATTAGCTTTTTTTTGTATGGGAGGGATAAATGGATTTGATTTTAATATAAAGGTATACATGTACACACGGATTTGCACTATATAGGGAGACTATCTCATTCCATGTGTTATAGCTCCAGGATCAGGTCTAACATATTTTTTTGTAGGATTTTACATTCATTAAAAGTCATAGAAGCCCCTGAAACCATAACAACCTCTGCATCACACTCATTGCATATTACCTTCGAGTCACAGACTATTATGTTGAAGATACTCACAGACATGACAGTGTCTGTACTTTAGTCCTTAAAAGCAAAATGCATTTTGCTTGGCATTTTCAATTTTTCAGTAATATTTTCTCTACACAATTTGATTATTCCTTTTTCCTATTTTATGGTCTTAAAAAAGATAACATTTACATCAAAGAAAGATCAGTTATTAAGTGAAATAGAGGGGCTGAAAGAGGCTAAAATAGATTTACAGCAAAAATAGGTGTTGAAAATGGGTGCTGAGTATAACTCAGTGTTTTTTTGTCATTCTCCTACACTCTATGGAAGAATTACAAAGCAACTTCTAGGTTTAAGTCTCCTAGATGCAGGCCTGCATATTTTGCTGAAAACAGAGCTGTGTGTTTCCCATGAGTCTGAAATTCAACACTCCCTAAAAATTTGTTTTCCGTGATCCTAATTTTTTTTTATTATTATTATTATTTTATTTCTATCCTCTATGGTTTCAAGGGATATAGCCTCAAACACGTGAAGACACTGTAAACTGATGAACTCTCTTCTGCCTGAGGCAAGTAGAAAAACAGAATAAAGCCTCTGAGATGTATGAATTGCCCCATTCATCTCACTCTGAACCTCCAATATTCCTTATTTCCAAGGAAGTAGAATTTGCCACTTTTTTCCAAGGATATTATTTTTCCAAAGATGAGCTTTAATGATACTGCTATGAAATGAGACATACATAGATACATATAATGTACATATAAAATAAAAATCTATCTATATAGATTTATTGCTTCCTGTGTTTCTGGTACCAAGTCACGGATTCTTCTTCTTTCTTAGTTTTTGTGTGTAGCAGAAAACGTAGAGTGTTACTGAAAGTTAATTGGGGCTTGACCTTCAAGAAGAACTAAGGATAAATAGTGAAAGACTTCTAAACTATTAAAAACAAACGAAAAATAAAACTGAAGCTTTTTTTTTTTCTGTGAAGGTGGGGAAACAAGAAGAATAAGCATGACCTTACATATTTTATCTTAATTTCCATAAAATAATTATATGGAATATGAAAGCTTTTTTTTAAAACTAAGTTTACAGAATCTTGGAGCCTAAATTAAGTGAGATTAATCTAACATTTCCAGTTCTGTATGCTATCCATGCTTACATTTAATTCCTATACATCTTTAAAATTCTTGCTGTCAAATATAACTACGCACTAATTTCATGCTAATTAGTATTATAACCTAACATTTATAGCTGTGTGCTGTTTGCATTGGTGTTAGGAACTCTGGACTAAATTCACTGCACTAAATTGAAATTACAAAGAAGTTTTCAGGTTCCTATTATAAAATTCATATAAGCTTTTGCTGCAAAATCTGTACCCTTTTGTTGCTACAGAGCCCAGTGTTGAAGGTGGCCTTACTATGAGTGCAGAGGTGGGCTAGGTGGCCTTCAGATGTCCTTCTCAACCTGTATCATTCTATGGTTTCTGGTTTCTGATCATAAGTAATATGCACACTGCAGAAAAAGTTTTGTACTTGGTATAACAAACTTCCCCTCCCATCAGCCAAAGGTGTTCCATATTATCAATTATATTCTTCTTTTTGTGACTCTTTTAATGCCAGCTCTTACTACTACTATGCCTTTTTCAAGTATATATCAAATACTTCAGCGAAATTACATTCAGTTATTTACTGCGTGTTGGTCAATTTTATTGCCTCTAGATGAGTGCCTGAAAATGAAATAAAAAGTAACAAAGAAATGCTTGAGTGAATAGTGAAGAATCTTGCAAATACTCCTAGCTTTGTCTTTTTGTGTGAAAATAAGAGTATTTTCTGATGAAGAGCAGCAACTACGTCACATTTGTGCTGATAGTCTCCTTTGCATTGATTTTCATGGTTGGATGCTTCTTTCAGCATTGTCCACATCTGTTCTTTTCTATCCTTGAAGTCAAAAGTGGGTTTCTGCTCCATCTACATAAAGTAGAATCAGAGCTGAATTTATAAGATTACATCCAGAAACAAACATTCTCAAAATCTAGATTTCAGCTTGGTATCTTTGCCGCAGAAAAAAAAAATTGTTATGAAAAGTTATATTTGCTACACAGATTCAAAACCTATTCTTATGTTATTTAAAAATGTAATTTACTATTATCCACCCCATAAAATCTGCCATAAAGTTTAATTTCCTTTAGCTTATGGACAAAAACAAACAAACAAACAGGCAGAAAAAACAACAATTAAAAAAAAAAAACACAACCAAAAGCAAACAGTTATTTTACTGCAAAATCTCACTGAATAACTATGAAGTAGAGGATAAGTGGAACCCCTAAGCAATTCTTTAAAGCATGAGACTTATTCTTTTGCTTGTTGTATTAAACTAATTCATATTTATCTGTACAGGTGTAGTAACAATGTATATAGTTCCTGGAGTACACTGGGAAGTTTAGGTACAAATAAAAGAATACATTTAGAAAATAACTTAGGAGGAAATCAATGACAACTGGTGTAGAATTCTTTTTCAAGACAGATGATTTCTGGAGTTTAAAAAAAAAGGCAAAAAAAATAACCATATGAATCTCTTCCAAGAGATAAGATAAAGATTTGTAGAAGATGAAGAATTATGGAAAAATGAAAAATTAGGAAAAAATATTGAGGGAGAAAAGGATGGCACTAAGAGAGAAGAGGTGAGACTCCAAGAATTAAAACTAGGTAAAGTAACAGAGACATGTGGAACATTTAACTGTAATTGAATTACTTACATTCTATAGAAAACATTGTTTTAAAATATAACTTGAATACAACGACTGAAATTTAGCTTCAGCTTGAAGGCATCTAAATTTAGGGGTCTAGATGCAGGTGTCTACATGTTGACTTGCCTAAATTTCTGTTGTCATTATACTCAATGGAGACTCAATTCACATTAAGTGAGTGTGTCACACATGACACTCTAGCTGTGCACATTGGCTATGCTTGCTGTTGTACGTGGTCTGGAGATTCCTATCTGGTCTCCATCTACCACACAAACATAGGTCTTCTATAGGTCCTCTGTCATATCTGCAAGCCCCTGAAGATGACTCAGGCATCATAAGTTACCTGAAATGGCGCTTCTTGCCTATGTGAGGGCTACTAAACTGAGAGGTAGTTAGCTGACAGGTATATATCTACAGTGAGCTGAGCAGATGTACAAATTCGCTTTACTGTCTTGACTATACAATTAACCGTCCTGGGAGTTGTGATATTTAGTCCACATGTAGGAAGAAAAATTTAGGTCTTTTAATCTGGAGTTATTTCCAACCAGATTGCTTGAAATGTAGTTTACACACAAAGCAGAAGACAGAAACCAAAGGCTTTTGAACTGTAGGATGGGAAACAAGCAAACAAATTAAAGCATGCCACTAAATGACAAACTCACTCCAGTTAGCTCTTAATTACATTAATTTTTAAACACAATGAAGAATACGTGAAAGCAACGTCTTTGACACACATCTCCTTGATTTTCCATAATGTGAACACAGTGAAAAGAAAGGAGTGATGAAGCAGATTCTTTCTAAACAGGTTTTTCATCATACAAACAGTATGTGATAGTTTAATCAGACACTTAAAGTGAAAAAGTGTAACCGCTTTTCATGTTGCTAACCTGTAGAGTACATTAACAGGAAGAATAGCGATATTAGTGCAGTGGGTGTTCCTTGTGTAGAACTCCAGCTGCTGTGAAAGCTTAAGTCAGAAAAGCTATCCTGAAACTGGATTGCTTGATGACAGACTGTCAGAATATATTAAGGTTCTTAAGATAACAAGAAATGCTATGTGATAGGTAAAATTGCCTTGTGTTTCTAACTTACTGTGTCATTTTGAATGTTGTGATAGGAGATGCCTAATATCACTGTGATGTGCTTGATTCTGAAAACTGACTTATTAATTGCAGTACTGACATTCTGTATCATGGGCAAGCGAGTTTTCTTCTCTTAGTTTTCCAGATATTATTCTCATTCTTCTTGGATTAACCCAACATTAGTCAAAAGTAATATAAGATCACTGTCCTTTTTCAGAGCCAATTAAGAGATTAGCATCATACTAAGTACCCAGTAGCCACCTACATCTTCTGCTTTCATTTCCTCTCAAGTATTTTTCCCCACACCTTCTCAGTTTTCCTGAATTTACTTGCATGCAAATATGTTGCTAAGAAATACGTATTATTATTCTTGCCCATTATATGAAATATATCATATCAGGAAAACCTGTTCTTTTGTGAGAAAAGTTCACTTGTTTAAAAAGTGTACTTTCAAATTTGTCAGGTTGAAGAAGCTGCCCCTAGGGCAACCTTAATTAAAGCCAACAGAGAGGAAAAATTAAGCAGTGAAAAGTACTTAGCTAATACTCATGGAACTTCAAGTTAAAATCAGAAGTAACAAGGGTAGGTGACTTTAAGGATAATTTCATGAGTGCTTTATTACTCCATCCTCTAGGTACTCCACCTCTCTGTACAATTCTTTCAGAATTCTGGTTTAAATAGATTTCTTTCTTTGTTTCTCATTAAAGTTTCTTTGCTGTCTTTTTTTACGGTATATGCTCTTCCTTCATTTGTTGCATAGACCCATGAATACTGCCAACCTTTTTCTACAACAGTAAAGTATCTCAGTCAGAAGACCTGTCCCTCAGAGTATGAGTTGAATCTAGAGTACAGTTATTTAACTATATTAGTAAATGACAGAGAGCTAGGGAGAAAATTGTTTAATTAAACATTTTTAATCTGTTAGCTGACTTCCTGGCTCTATTTTGGATGGCTCTATTTTCTTAAAAGAAACAGTAAGAATACTGCTGCATCTCAGCAGCATGATGCAAGACATGCTGTACCCCTTCATCACAAGGTAAAGTTTGCTTCACAGTCCATTTTTACTTTGCAATCTAGATATAGTTAGGTTTGCCCTACAGTCAGGGAATAGAGGCAGGAGTATATGGGACTAGGTGTGCTCCTAGGGACAATTTCTAGGGGTGGGGAAATTTTTTCTGTCTTGGGGGAACCTAAAGGGTGCAGATTAAATTCTTAACCAGCTTGTTAAAGATTTTAAAATAAGGTAGAAAGAGTTTGGACTATCTTGACTCCATCTGACCACTAATCAGCCCCTTGTCTTGAGCTTAATCATGCTCTTGTTAGAAAACATTAACTCTCCACATTGACACTGTCAACCTTTTTCTGATCTCAAACTCTGTGGGGTTTTTGGTTTAGTTCTTGTTTTCTTTTGTTTTGATTGAGGGGGAGGTGTTGTTGCTTTGGTTTTGGGGTTACATTTGTTGTTGTTTTGTTGTTGTTTTGGCTTGGATGGAGAGCAACAGATGTCATCTACCTAGACTCATGGAAAGCATTTGACACCATTCTGCACGACACCCTACTCTCTAAATTGGAGAGACATGGGTTTGACCAATGGACCACTCAGTGGATAAGGAACTGGCTGGACAGTTGCACTCAAAGGGTTGCGTCAAACGGCTCCATGTCCAAGTGGCGAGCAGTGACAAGTGGTGTTCCTCAGGGGTCAGAACTGGGACCGGTGCTGTTTAACATCTTTGTTGGTGACATGGATGTTGGGATGGAGTGCACCCTCAGCAAGTTTGCCGATGACACCAGGCTGTGTGGAGCAGTCAACACACTGGAGGGAAGGGATGCCATCCAAAGGGACCTGAACAATCTTGAGAGGTGTGCCAATGCAAACCGCATGAAGTTTAAGATGGCCAAGTGCAAGGTCTGGCATGTGTGTCGGGGCAATCCTAAGCACAAATACAGGCTGGGCAGAGAATGGATTAAGAGTAGTCCTGAGGAGAAGGACTTGGGGGTGTTGGTTGATGTGAAGCTCAACACGCACTGGGAGTGTGTGCTCACAGCAAAGAAGGCCAACAGCATCCTGGTCTGCATCAAAAGAAACACAACCAGCAGGTCAAGGGAGGTGATTATGCCTCTTTACTCCACTCTGGTGAGACCCCACCTGGAGTACTGCATCCAGCTCTAGGGCCCTAATATAAGAAGTACATGGACCTGTTGGAGTGAGTCCAGAGGAGGGCCACAAAGATGGCTGGAGCATCTCTCCTATGAAGACAGTCTGAGAGAGTTGGGGTTGTTCAGCCTGGAGAAGAGAAGGGTCCAGGGAGACCTTATAGCAGCCTTCCAGTACTTAAAGGCGGCCTACAGGAAAGATGGGGAGGGACTCTTTATCAGGGACTGTAGTGATAAGACCAGGGGTAATGGCTTCAAACTGGAAGAGGGTAGATTTAGAATAGATACTGGGAATAAATTCTTTACTGTGAGGGTGGTGATGCACTGGAACAAATTGCCCAGGGAAGATGTAGATGCCCCATCCCTGGAAGCGTTCAAGGCCAGGTTGGATGGGGCTTTGAGCAACTTGGTTTATTGGGAGGTGTCCCTTCCCATGGCAGGGGGGTTGGAACTAGACGATCTTTAAGGTCCCTTCCAACCTAAACCATTCTATGATTCTATGGTTTGGTTTGGTTTTAAGTATACCCAGAATACTATGATGGTTAGGCATTTGGGATGAGATTTAGATTAGGACACTAACAGCTGAATCTCAAGTAATGTCTTTATGTCCATCCATAAAATATCTATTAGAACTGGCATAATCTTAATAATGATTTCCTTTTACTGAGAGAAAATGACCATGTGATCACTGTAGATAACTAAGCAGCTTTACTAACCCTTAGTTACTTACATTAATTTACCTGAAGGATTGTTCTTCCACCATTTTCTCCCTCACTTGATCTGTCCCTTCCTGCCTGCCTTCTTTCCTGCCTTCTTACCCTCCTGCTCTCTTTCCTATTATAGCAATCTATTATGCAGGTTTTAAAATACACTAGTTATGATGTCATGTAGTCTAGCTCACCAGCAAGAAGACGTTAACATTTGAATATAATGCACTTTTGGTATGGTGTTAAAGCAACTTATGCAAGCAACTGCATTGCTCTCAGTAGACATCCTCTTTCAGAGAAAAGCAAAGAAAAAAAATAAGTTTAGTGCACTCTGAAAGAAAAATATATTTTTGTCTACTACTTATAAGACTACACTGCTCTTTGTCTTTGTTTTTTCTTTTTTTTTTTCTTTTTGTGGTGTCCCTTCCTTTCCAGTAGCGATACATAGGAAAGCAGTCTGGACTTCTAGAAAAAATAAAATAAAATTGCTGCTTGCTCAGGTTAGTAGACAAACAAAAAAGGAAATCCCCCAGCTAATGTTTACTACATTTCCCCTTTTATTTATGTTTTCTATTTTTTCCAGCTTTTTTTAAATTATTTTTTAAACTCTTTGTATGTGATGAGCTCTGGTATGGTGATGTGTTATCTCAATCAAGTAGCAAATATCAATCATAAAAAGTCCTACGCTGGTTTACTTTAACCCCAGTTGATGTAAGAAATACATCCCTGTAAAAAAAAACAATACTTCTGTATCAATGTTTACTTTTATGTTTTAATGTATCCCTCTAACACAGGGATCCCAATGCACCCTTCTCCTTATGAAAAGGAAATGCTTTAGGCAAATAAAGAAAATCTTTATTAATGAAAATATCAGAATCAATCTACAACTGTTTTGGAACTTGGCTTTTAGTACATAAAGCTCGTCCATGTAGTTTGAATTTGAGAATCACAGATTCTTCCTTGTTCAAATTATTTTCTAAACTGGAGCTGTTATCATTGCTCACAGTTTCAGTGAAAGGTTTGCTCCAATAGCTTTTTAGGGTGGAGGGGTGAAAAACGAGGGCATCACCAACCAGTGATCAGCTCCTACAGGCATAAGAATTGATGGTGCATAAAAGGCTGTATCCAGCAGCAGTGGAAACAGCTGCTGTCTGCTTGGGTTAAGGGACTTTTTTGCAAACATGACAGGGACAGTCTTCATTTACGACAATTAAATGTTCCAGTCTGGCCCTAATAAAACTCATGATTCAGACCAATAAGCATATTTAAAATTCAAATACATACAATTACAATTAGAGTGTTAATAATTTTTGGAACCTCTTTCACAATTTCATGCTGCAGCTCAAATGGTAACAGCCCATAAGAGTAATTATAAGAGGCTTCTGTCTCAGAGATTTGAGTAAAACTACTGCAGGGAAAGCCAATGAGCTTTTACATTCTCCACATGTGTCTGCAGAGATTTTGCAATGCGTACCTAAGACTTCCACACATAGACACACATGCCAAGCATGTAGTTCCTTGATTTTGTGAAATTTTATCCAGTAGTTCTTATACATACAAATATATTATTGAATGGTGTAGATTATGTACAACTCAGACACATGTTCATGGCTTTGTGGAATCAGACACGCATGTTTTAGTTTCTTGGGCAAAGGAGAAAAAAACCCCAGCTATCTGGTTTATCTAAGAAAAACAGAAAAACAGTCTGTTCTGTCCTCATTTAGTCTTGTTCATTATTATGAGTCAGAAAAAAAAGTATTTATGAACCATTCTGTGATTCTATGATCCTATGACTTAAAAGCACAGACTTCAAGAGAGCAGCTGACCTGTTCCACAGGAGCCGCTGTATCAAAAACAGAAGTAAACATCTGGGATAGCTAATTATCCAGGGATAATTTGAAAGGTAAATGAGAGGCTTTTTAGTTCCTCTAAGTTATCTGGAATATAAATAATTTCTGTACTTATGTATGGTGAAGTATAGTGGAACGAAAGAGGGCAAATATGGGTGAGGAGTCATAACTGAGGCCTCTGTGTAAGGAATTTGGCACTAATTTCCTGAAGATTCTTGGAAAGTCACATTGAAAGAGGAAAGTATCTATTAGATCTTTCTTTTTTCTTTTTTTTTTTTTTGTTATTCTTTTATTGTAAGCCAAAAAACATATAGCCTGGCTGCTTGCTTAAACTATATCAATAGTACTCCACCTGGAGTACTGCGTCCAGCTCTGGAGTCCCCAACAGAAGAAGGACATGGACCTGTTGGAGCGTGTCCAGAGGAGGGCCACGAGGATGATCCGAGGGCTGGAGCACCTCTCCTATGAGGAGAGGCTGAAGGAATTGGGGCTGTTCAGCCTGGAGAAGAGAAGGCTCCGGGGAGATCTTATTGCGGCCTTTCAGTACCTAAAGGGGGCCTACAGGAGAGCTGGGGAAGGACTTTTTACTAGGGCATGTAGTGACAGGACAAGGGGGAATGGCTTCAAACTGGAAGAGGGCAGGTTTAGATTGAACATTAGGAAGAAGTTTTTCACTTTGAGGGTGGTGAGGCACTGGAACAGGTTGCCCCGAGAGGTTGTTGAGTCCCCATCCCTGGAGGTGTTCAAGGCCAGGCTGGACGTGGCCTTGGGCAACCTGGTCTAGTGGGAGGTGTCCCTGCCTATGGCAGGGGGGTTGGAACTCGATGATCTTCAAGGTCCTTTCCAACCTAAACCATTCTATGATTCTATGAATAAACAATGATGTGCATACAGCAGCACTGCAAACATTGCAGTTAATTGTTTTTTTGTTGTTGTTTTTCTTTTTGTGAGAAAACTGGGAGCTATAACCCTGAGTGTTTCTGTGTCTGCTGCATATTCTCCTCATGCTTAAAAAAGGAAAAGACAGAGATAAATAACATTCAGTAATATAGAGATTCTAAACTTTTCTCTATAATGTTAAACCCTCCAAGCACATTCTCATGTCAGTGCCTTACAATTTCACAAATGTCTGCATTGCACAGGCTTAAATAACAGAGTGAGTAATGATTTGCCAAATAATAAAATTCTTGCTCTAATGAACATATTAAATAGGCCCACTATTATTTAACTAAAACAGCTTTTGATCCCACAGTTCAGCCATTTTCCCTGTACACCGAACATGAGTACCTAAAGTGGCATGCCAAATTGTCGTATTTTCTTGACTTCCATAGTCTTTCTAGGGTGCTAATTTTTAGCTGTTTCTCATTTTTATGCTCATTGCTGATACTGTTATAATGATATTTAATATATGGGTGATATTTTTATCCTGTCAAAAATAAAGGAAAGGAAACCAAGATGTTCTATTGGTTTTTTCTTCTCTCTTCTTCCATCTTTTTCTTTTACTTGGGATTAGGCAGAAAGCTGTCATCGTATTAACCTCAATCATCACCTACTACATAATCGTGTGAAATAAAATGAGATCATTTGCACCAAATGAAAGAAATAAAAGAAATCCCAGCCCAGACAAATCTGAACAGATATGAAAACTGAATTACCTAATGGCTCTCAGAACTGTATTAGGAGTACTGAGAATGCTTCACCCCATGGCTCGTCAGGATCTACAAAATTCAAAATACAGCCACAATGAGACACGGCCATCAGAAAAAGAAGAGTCCTGAACACTGACTTCTCTTTAGTTCCTTAAATTAAAAGAATGGCAAGACTATTCTCATGCCCAAGAAGCTATTTTTCATCTGCTTACAAGCTGTATGGCATTAGGTAAATCTAATTTCATTTTTTGTTTCCTCCACTTATTTGTTTTGGGTTATGAAATAATTTAAGCAAGGCCTTGTTTTTACAAACACTATGTTCGTTAGGAAAATAGATTCCTGAAATGTTGACACCTTTAGATATTACAGAAATATTATCACTACTGTTACCCAAAAGGACACAAAAAGAATACCATACAAATTGTAAATAGTTGTACCAAGTTGCCTATAAATGAGCATAAAATGTGATGTAATAATGTTGACAGGCCTGAAATATGGCAAGAAATATGGGCTGCAACTAAGTAAGAAGTAGTATAATAGTAAGATAGAGAATGGTGTGGAGAATAAAAGCCTTATGAATTTTCAGCGACTGTTCTTCATGAAGTGTGTGCTAGGAAATCATACATAGTAGCTGTTAAAAACAAACAAACAAAGCCTAAAAAAAACTAAATACAAGGCAAAAGCTTCCTTGTGAACTTTCCTATTTGAAGTGTTTGGCTGAAAATGCAAAATGACCTGATGTATGAACAGCTACAGCAGGAACTGCGGAAAAACTGAAGCATTGCAATTATAAACACCATTTCCAGCTTCAAGAATGGTACAGGGGTTTGATCTCATTACAGGGATCCAAGACCATTCAGTATAGAAGAAATTAAATCCATCATCAGAATGTGGGTCTTTCCAAAGTGTTTTGGAGAGGTACCTCTAAAACATAAGGAAATAACAAAATCCATGCATTCACATCTAGATTAGTAATTATGCAGTGTCGGTACCCTCCCTCTCAAAATGCTGAATGGAAAAAGAAAGCATTACAACAATAGTAATTTTAGTTATTCCAAATGTATATCTTAATAAAACTGTGTCCCAGTTTTTCATCTCAAAAAAATACATACCTTTGAAGTTCTTAATCCAGCAAATAGATGTGAGGACGTTCATTAACGCTACATAAAACTCAGAAAGGGCAGAGCTCCTGAATTAAGGACTTACTATCTTCTATGAATCCTGAGCAGTCTAACTTCTTTTGGGCAGAAAGCATGAGGGTTTCTTAATAGGCTTTACCTACATATGTTTGAAAAGTCCATTTTAAAATTTGCTTTATATAATTGGAATTAGGAGCTATCATTATAATGTAGTGTTAAATGACCCATTATTTTGAAAATTTTGTTGTTGGTAGTGGGGTTTTTTGTTCATAGCACTGGGTTTTCTTTAATAACTTAAAAACAATTGCTGAATGGTGTTATGAATGAACAAGTACAGCACATTATCTATAGGATCTGTCATTGAAAATATTGTCACAGAAAACATCTCTCACTGGCTATGCAGCTGGGTAATTAATGAATATGTGCTAGAGAGGGTTATTGAAGAGCCAGCTTGACAATAGATTGCCTCTCAATCCTTCCTTTCTCCTCTTTTCTCTCAAGTTATATTTTTGTAGCTTTTTTTTTAAGATAAATTGTTTCTGGAAAGCTTGAATAATATTTATTTTACCACCTCAAAAAAAAAAAAAAAATATATATATAAAACCCAAAATAAACAAAACCAGTCCAATTAAGAAAATATTAAAGGGTATTCATAGAGGATCTGTTCAAGAAAATAAACCTTATATATTTTGTGGATTACTTCTGGCTCTTACAGACTCATAAAGAACAGTTTAGTTTCATCCACCCACCACCTCTCTCAGGATGGTAATGAGTGTGGAGTTTAGTTTATTAGTTTAGATTAGTACCTAGCCTAAATCCCCTAACAAATTATTCCCTGGCACCAGTCACCGCAGCAGGTCAAAGTTAACTTTTAATTCACCTACATGAATGCTCATTCACTTCAGATTTGAGAGAGCAATATCAATTACAGAACTGCTTTTGTACAGGATGGTACTATTCAGTCAGAACAAAAACACTTCAGAGGAACACTCTTTTGAAACAAGTATACTCTTAGAATGAGACTAGTTTACTGGGAAGAAAGTTCTGCAGGCTTCTCTCCTATTTTAGACATTTGCATTATATTTCTCCTAATTTAATCCTTGCAAACCACTGGAAAGAGTTACGGATTAGGAGTACAGCCTAATCACACAGCCTGTCCTAGAAGGACACGTAAAGCTTTTAAAATGTTATAGTCACAGCTGGGGATATTTCTTAATCCCAACCTTTATTTCTCCCACTTTCAGGACCCCTTCTGTACCAGTTCCATACTTTTCCTTGCAGTTCCTTACATTTACCTAGAAGTACTGCAGCATGGTAACACTGAATAGTGGGCATCAAAATACATTTTGATCACATTAATTACTTTGAGCTTCCAGTCTTGTACAAATGCTGAGCTCTAGAGTTGTTCTAGTCATTCCTGCTTTCCATGGCACTGATGTCATAGTCTGTGAATAGCTCATGTTCCAAAGCATCGCATTTGACAAGGGGAGATGGCTTCAAACTGGAAGAGGGCAGGTTTAGATTGAACATTAGGAAGAAGTTTTTCACTTTGAGGGTGATAAGACACTGGAACAGGTTGCCCAGAGAGGTTGTTGAGTCCCCAACCCTGGAGGTGTTCAAGGCCAGGCTGGACGTGGCCTTGGGCAACCTGGTCTAGTGGGAGGTGTCCCTGCCTACGGCAGGGGGGTTGGAACTCGATGATCTTCAAGGTCCTTTCCAACCTAAACCATTCTATGATTCTATGATTCTATGATCTTTTGTAGACTCACCTGTTCTTTCCTCTGGATTTCAATCAAACTTTTTGAATGTTTAATTGCTCTCCTGACTAGCCAACAGCAGCAAGTTACTGTCCGTCCAAATTGCAACTCATACTGGCCTAAGTGTCCAGAAACTTCTAGGAGCTCTGCAAAAGTCAAAAAGCAAAGTTGAAAAATGATCAGTTAGGGTAGGTAGAGATAGTTGTTTTGGAAGTTCTTTGCTGCTGCCTAAATTCACATTTGCTTTACTTTTTTATTTTCCTCATGGTTGCATAAAAAAAGTTAATGCAGTGGAACATGAAAGTGTCCCTGAAAAGGAAGCTAAGAGTTTCACTTACTCCACTGGAAGCGTGCACCAAACTATTTCAGCTGTCTGTGTGATTAGATGGGGTGAGGTGGGGGGAATAACAAACTGATCAGCACTACGCGTAACATCTTTAATAGAAGAACATGATTAATGGTCATGAGAGTGTACAGTATAACCACTGGAAATGCAAACAGTGTAGTTTGGGGGCAAATTTATAAAATAAATATGAATTAAAATTTAATTACAAATATTAGTTTGTCATGCACTTTAGTGTAGTAAAAAAACATCCATATAATTAATCCGTATTTTTAGAAATGTGAAAATGTTCAAGGGAAGATAGTCCAGAAATGAGGGAGGAAGACAAAGAAATGGAGCTTTAAGTCTGGTTGAGAGAACTCACATGAATAATCTTAAATAAATGTTCTTTTTCAGTGTATTTCTAAAACAAGAACCTACATATTCTAGATCAGCAAAGCAGAATGGCATTCTGATACGAAATAAATTATTCTCTAGATTCTTATCTTTTGAATTGTTTCAGTTCTCTGCATGAATTCTTTCAATTTAAACATGTATTTACTGGACACATAAACATATCTATGAAAAGAATAGAAAGATGATAAACTGAATTAAATCTCACTGGAAAATTTAACATTTGAAGTAGTCAAGCTTTGCCTGTTTACTCCCAAAGTAGAATTCACTAATGCTGCTTTTATTAGAAGCCTGCTTTTATTATAAGTCTGCTCTTATTAGAATCCTGGAAGACCTTACTATTTACATAGCAAAGAACTAGTGGCTGGCATGAATAACCTGATGTGTTGTAGTGACCTAGGCAACAAGGTACAGAGGTTTTCTATTTTTCCATTTGAAACCAAGTATTTGCTTCTCTAAGTATGTTTAGGTGGAATTGAATAATGGTCCAGCTGAAGGCAAAAAGATTAATTTACCAATTGATTACATTTGTAATTGTACAATATATCACAGTTTCATAAAGTTACATGAAAAACATGGAAATACACATTTCATCTCTTTCTGTTTTGTATCCAATGAGTTAATGAAATAGCTGCAGCAACACAGAAATCAGAAACCCAGGATATCTTTTTCCCAGATGACTACTCTCATGTCATATGTCACATTTCTTTTCACTTGTTTGATATGTAACCTTATAATATTTGTATCGCTGCCTATACAGTAACTGGAGTTCCGGTGCAGAAGAAACCAGTATTCATTCTTTTGAAAACTTTCCAAAGCAGGAGATGAAGTCTCCTTTCTAGTGAGCTAACCCAAAGGTTGATTAAAGCACAATAAATGTATGCACTCAAGCAGAGATCAGCTTCTCTTCTACTCATCTCTGAACTGTACTAGATAGTCACTTAATAGCTCCCGTCTATGTTTTATAAACATGAGACAGAGCATCACCTTAACAGCCTAAAGAGCACTGTACTTGGAAATGGATGCACTGATAATTGTTAAGTGACCCTTGGGACAAAATGGTGCTTGATACCACAGGTGGTCTGAGTAAGTCTTAAGTTAATTGTTCACCTAACAATGAGTATTCACAATTAATTTAATATTATAAATTTTCTGAGACAAATTTCTGCGTTTATACATCTCCTGGAAAAATACAGTCACATTTTCAAAATGTCACGTTCCTTTTTTAGTCACTACTATGAAAAGATTGTAGTGTTATTTGAAAAAGCAAAGAATAACACTGGTCCAACCAAAGTCTACACGGTCTAACAGTTCATTATGACCTTGTTCAGGTCTGTATGACCCAATAGGAACTGCAAGAAGACTATGCAAAATAAGGTGATTCAGAATCAGAATGAGAGCTTTTTATCTTGTGCAAAAACTCCACGCAGAAGTATTAGACGATATTAGTGTTTGAATTGGTATTCATTCATAGCCCAGGTTTGAAATCAGCCATCTTCTACCCAGGAACAACATTGGGCCTCCTTACAAGTTGTTCTGTGTGGTTTATCTCGTTATAAGACAACTGAGGTTATAAAGATCTCTATGTTGTCATAAGAACCTTAGTATGAAATATCCCTTTCACTTCAAAATTGTACACACTGCATAGCGAGCTCAGTGAAGCTTAGACAGTGATGTCAGGTATTGTCTTCATTGCCTGCAGTAATACAGCCTTTGACTGGTGACCTACTGCCATATATCAGATTAGCTGTAATAGTAACAGTGAAGGAGGAAGAAACAGCATTTTTATTTTGCCCACAGCAGGATCAGTCTGCTTCAGTCAAGAGTCTTCAGTAAGAAGAAGAGACGTATATGTGGATATATACAAAACTGTCCTTAGTAATTTCAAGTTTACATAACTTACATATTTCACTTACTATGAACTGTAGACGTAGAAAACTTTTGTTGAATAATGATCTGATGTATCTGAATAGTTTTCCAAATTTGAATTCTGTATAATTCCATGTTATTGTTCTCCATGAAACGTGTTTGTTCTGTGTCTTCTCAGCTGATCAAAAAAATCACCAAACTGTAAACTGATGCAGCCCTCCATTGTTCAAAAATCCTTTCTGGATTGTCCTCTCAGAAGCCTGAAATTTATGAAACAAATATTTGCCTTTTAGTTTCTCATGTAATCTGCAGCAGCAAGATTTTCATTGTCATCAAAAATAGAAATGGACATATTGGTTCTTGGTGCAAATGTTGTTTCTGCAATTTCATCTTACTACTGTTGTGATATTTTCATAAATAGGTAATACATATGTTTATGATGCTCTAAACTGTAGGAAATGAACCGTCAGTTCTCTAAAGACAAAATCTGAACATTCTAGGTGAAATTACTTGCATGTACTATAATAATCAGGCCACAAATATTTATCTGTTGATTATTCGGGCAGAAACTTGCACTGGTTTTCACTTTTTTGATGCCCCAAGTTCTCATAAAATATTTATGATAAAAACTCTCCAGCCATTTCACCAAAATTTAGGAGTTACCATAATCTTAAATACCCATAAAGATGAGATTCAATGTGTTTTCCTTAGATATGTTGTGATTTTTCTGATTTGGAAGACTAAAATAGAGTTCATTATTGCTTGCATAACTCCATGACTTCAACACTTATACTTCATTTTTCCATACACACTTGGAAAGATTTCTCATAGTCATTATCTTTAGTATTATGTTTCAACCATGATGATGTTTTGTAAAGATGCTTGCAAATTTGTGTCCTCTGTCCCTTTTTGCATCATTTGGTGTTACTGAGAAGAGTTGGCTCCATCATCTTTGCATCCTGACATAAAGATTGTTGTGAGAAACATCTAGATTGCCCCCTACTCTTCTCATCACTAGACTAAACAAGTTTACCTCCTTTAATCTCTTTTCACAGGGCATGTAGTGTGCCTTCACCATTTTAATAGCAGTCTTTGGCTATTGTCCCCATATATCTTCAACTGGACTAACCCAAAAGCACGCAGTGCTCCAAATGTGGTGTCCATAGCACCATGTAGATGAGAATGATAATTTCCCCCTTTCTCCCATATATTCCTGTTTAAGTAGCCAAGTATGCAGCTTCTCTTATTTACTCTGAAAACACATTGTTGACTCATACTTAAGTTGGTACCCATCCATAATCTCTAAACCTCTTTCAGCATGGACAAATTGGATATCCACAACAGAATTTTTGTAATTAAGAACATAAAACATTTAGGTTTTTTTTCAACGTAACACACATAAAATTCAGACCAGGGGATAGGAATATTGGACAGCAATGACTGAGGTTGGAAAACACATCTGGAAGTTGTCTACTCCAAGCTCCCTGCTCAAAGCAAGGTCAGCCAGAACAGGTTCCTCAGTACCATCTCCAGTCAGTTTTTGAATATTTCCAGGGATAGATACTCTCCAGGCTCTCTGGTTATTTGAGTGCTGGACTCTCAGAGTATTTTTTGCTTTCTTTTTAAGAGTGAATTTTTCTGTATTTCAATTTGTGCCTATTGTCTCTCGTCCTGTCACTGGATGTGAATGAGAACGTTTTCTTTAGAGTTTCCCCCCGGGTATTTATCCTTGTTGATAAGATCCCCCTGAGCCTTCTCCTTCTCATGCTGAACAGTCCTATCTCTCTCAGCCTCTCCTTATATGACAAATGCCTTATTTATCTCTGTGGCCCTTTGCTGGCCTTGCTCCAGTATGTCCGTGTCTCTTTTGTGCTGTAGACCCCAGCACTGGACCCAGCACTCTAGAATTGTCTCACCATTGCTGAGAAGAAGGGAATGATCACCTCACCTGACCTGCTAGCAACAATCTTTCTTATGCAGTCTTGGTTGGTTTTGGTTTTCTTTGCTGCAAGGGTGCATTGATGGCTTATGGTCAGCTTGTCCATCCCCAGGTCCTTTTCTGCAAAGCTCCTTTCCAGATGGTTAGACCCAAGTCTGTACAGTTGCATGGAGTTATTCCTCCTCACATGAAGGACTTGTTATTTCCCTTTTTTGAACTACATAATGTACCTGTTAGGCTATTTCTCCAACCTCTCACAGTTCCTCTGAATGGCAGCACAACCATCTGGTATATTGGCCACTCCTCTGAGTTTCAGATTACCTGAAAACCAACGAGCGTACACTCTAACCCACCATCCTGTTCATTAATGAAGAGGTTACGCAGTACTGGCCTGTGTATTGATGTCTAGGCCACCAATTAGACTTCGTGTCACTGATCACCACCCTTTGGGCCTGGTCATTCAGCCAGTTTTCAGTCCACCTCATTGTCTGTTTATCCAGGCCGTACAGCAACAGCTTGTTGTGAGGATCTTATGGGAGATAGTTTCAAAGACTTCTGTTAAAAGCTATTTTTATTGTGTTTAAGTAAAATTTCTTCCAGAAACGGTATTATTTTGTGTTCTTTCTGATACATCAAGTGGCCTGTGGGCAATCCATTGATTAGACATTCATCAGAGGTATGGATCACAAAGCCTGATTATTCTAACTCTATGCATTAGAAATGATTTATAATTATGATTCCTATCTAGGAGAAAGCATAGTGTCCCTTGATTGACAATCTTTGTTCTTAGATCTGTTTGTGTTTCAATCATATTACAGATATGATAATTCCAGAAAATGTCTGCTGTGAATGTGTTTTTACTATCTATAAAGAGAGTTACAATGATAGTAAGTAGGTAGAATTTTTTAAATCCTCTAACAATTACAAAGATGGTTATGCATCCGTTTTTTAGCCTTATCGTATCTTTTTTCACTCTATCCCATTTATCATAGAAAATCCTCAATGATATTATGTCTCTTCTGATGATGTTTATGAGAGATATTCCATCAAGTGAAAGAACTCTAAACACTGGTGAAATGTATGGTAGTTTTAATATGATGTTTCAGCCATTTGATAAATTCTTAACAACTGCTCTTCAAGTAGGTATGGACAGATCTGGAAATCTTCAGCTGATATGCATACAACACATCAAAAGCTCTCCCTGGTAAAGGGGGCAAAAGCTGTTATCCAGCAACACTTATCATGTATCATTAGGTCTCCATACAATGAAGTTATGCCCTGGAAACATACTGGAAACATAAGCCAGATGAACTTCCAAAATTCTAGGTGCTTTAGAAATTACCTAAGGCTAATAATATTACCACAACTAGAACGAAACAAATATGTCAATTTTTATAGTCTTCATTTCCACTGGACATGAATGTTAACATATAACACACTAGTTGTTCTTCCAGCAAGAAGTCTCCCTGAAGCAACACCTTTTTACACGTTGGATTAAAAAAAACGTGTACCAATCATTATTTCCCATGCTGCACCCACATTGAAAAGTATCTATTCTGGAGAAAGACAAGCTTCAGGTTCTCTTGCTTTCTGCCTTGTTTCAAACTATGTATGGCTCGTAACAATACTTACCTTCTAAACACAAACTACTTCCCTAATGCTTGCATTGTTTTTGTAAAGAGATTAATCTCTCTGTATTCCTTCCATTGCAGAGGTTATAGCCTTAGGTTTTGCACAGAGCTTTGAACATTTGGAGTTGAAGGTGCTTTAAGGTATGTTACTGTATTTGGTTTTGATCATTTGGAGTAGAAGGTGCTTTAAGGTATGTTACTGTATTTGGTTTTAACAGGACTTAGTATTACTTATACTAACTTACACAAAAAACAGTACAGGAGAAGATATCAGCATGTTCATTTCCCCATTCCCCATTCAGAAGTACAGAGTGGAATTAGTTGTTTTGGTTTTGGACTTACATATGCAATCTAATGAAAACTACACGGTCAGTTATGGGCAGTTTTCATAGGTTGATACACAGTTCTGTGCATGATAGAACTATGTGACCTATATGCAAACTATGCCATTAGTTCCTCTCAAGGTTGCCTTCAAACTCATCAAAAAGTGGCCATCTGTGTTGATAGCCCATTTTTGCTTTCATTTTCAAGGCCGCTGATAGCATCTTTAGATGATATAATGGAAATCCTTCAGCAGATGATCCTCAATGATGTTTTCTCATATGTGGATTCCTGGCAATCTCAACAATTTCTTATCACACGGAATATACAGTTTTGAAATGGTTTATTAAAAGACTATCTGTATCTGTATATACACATATATGTGCGTGTTATTATTAATATTTCTGTAATAATTTGTCTTTAAAAATCTATATAGTTATGACAATATTATTAGTATGGCTTTTCCTTGATTCTGTTCAAGTTATACAAATCTGTAGGGAAATAAAAGTAGTACCTGTTCAAGAACTTTCTATGTTTAGGACTAGTGGTCACATGGAATTAAAATAACAGTTAAATGTCAAATATCAAAATTGAAAAAACATGCACTAGTGAGTATCAAATATCAAATCTTACAAACAAAGGACCTACAATGTCAAAAAGAATTTTTCCACTCCAGTATTATCTTAAGGCATGTGGAGGATTCAACGTGAATCTGTTACTGAATGACAAACAGAAGATGAATCCATCCAATCCCCAAGCCACTGTAGTCATATGCCAAGTGTCACTTTTTGAGGATAAGGACAGAAGTCTCAAAGCAAGATGCTGACAAAGAGAAATGTTGTACAAAGGATCTAACATGTTAATATTCCCCTAAGTGGGAATATTACACAGGCCAAAAGAAAAACCATGACATATCCTACTCCTGGGGCAGCCCTTTCAACCCTTGCTGACTCTCTCAGAAATCCTGATCAGAATAAAATAGAAGCAAGCTTTGTTACCTCATCCAAACTAAATCTGCCAATGAGCTAATCACCTTTTTATTTTCTCATCTCTGATGCTAAGCAGAAATTCAGGGATTACTAGTCAGTAGATGTGATATATGAGAAAATTCAAGTGGAAGCTGAGCAACAATATAACATGCATGACAATGCCTAAAAGGACCTTAACAACTGAATTAAGTAAAACAAGTAAAGGAATAAGTAAAATAAGTATGTCACCACATATTTCATTCGCTACAGTAAAAATGCCCAAATGAAGCTCTCTGTTGCACATTATAAGTAAGTTCTACAGGCTATTATGTGATCACTTTTACATATATGTGTAAGAGAAGAGGACATCTACTAGGTAATGATGGAAAGAGGGATCAGAAGTGGTTGCCCCAGATCACATCTGCAGGAATGAGCAAATATCAGTCAGTACGTAATAGTCCTTCAGATTTGGAAAGGCACGCAACTAGATCACAGTAAGGAAGTCTCCATAAACCTCAGAGATACAGGGAATTTTTTTGTCCACTCGTTGTTTTGATCCAAATGATGATTAGAAACTGTCAGAGGGGGCAACACTATTCCAGTCTCTGAAATTTTCAGTCTTTGCTGAATGCTGGGAAGGGAAGGGAAGGGAAGGGAAGGGAAGGGAAGGGAAGGGAAGGGAAGGGAAGGAAAGGAAAGGAAAGGAAAGGAAAGGAAAGGAAAGGAAAGGAAAGGAAAGGAAAGGAAAGGAAAGGAAAGGAAAGGAAAGGAAAGGAAAGGAAAGGAAAGGAAAGGAAAGGAAAGGAAAGGGGTAAGGGGGAGAGGAGGGGGAGGAGGAGGGAAGGGAAGGGAAGGGAAGGGAAGGGAAGGAAAGGAAAGGAAAGGAAAGGAAAGGAAAGGAAAGGAAAGGAAAGGAAAGGAAAGGAAAGGAAAGGAAAGGTCAGTGTTTTATCAAAACAACCATACATTTCTTCCTTTTAGATAGAACTACATTTACGGAGTCAGAAATACAGAGGGTATCTAATAATCAGAAATCAGCAGCCAACAATTTACACATTTACCATTCTGAGGATGTCATTTTGTTTTCCATTCTGGTCATTTACTTTGAAAGATGATCAGTATGCTTTATGAATAAAGCCCTTTGCCTCTCTTTGGACTGAACTGTTAAATGAAGGGGAGAACCAAAATATTCTCTTAGTAAGAGTTATAGGGATATCGGCAAGTAGTGAAGTATAACAGAAGCAGATGTCTTTGGCAAAACAAATGATGCTGAGGACCCAATATCTGCATTATATACAGTTTGGATGCTTTACTTCAGATTAGCTTTTGTCTGGTCTGATGGACTGAATACCATCCGGGATTGGGAGCACATTGAGCTCCTGGAACACAGTTTTCAGTTTATTTTTATCTGAATGGATTAAACATGCATTCTGCAGAATGAGAACCTAAGTACAGGAAGTGGATATGATCAGATTTACTGCAGAAGTATTCCTCTGATCCAAAGTAAAATAATGATGTAGACATATGGACAGGCAATTTCTTCTTTGGTTATAGTGACAGATTCAAGTAGCTGTCAAAACACGAGTTATATTCACAATATGTTTTGGGCTTTTTTCTCACTATATAAAGCGATGAAATATATACAATGGTTTTCTTTTTCTTTATTTTTCTTTTACTTTTTAATAAATAAGATACTTTTATGAGCTGTCACTCAAGCCATCTTTTTTTCTGTGTGTGCTATGAACTTTTTGTTGGTTTTAGATATCATTATTTCTCATTTGAAAGAATCCAAACATGAGAAACACAGAATACACATAAGTTAACCTAAAAATTTACCATGATGTGCTGTGTTAGGCTTGGCAAACAGCTAAATGCTCATCCAGCTGCTCATATGCTCCCCCGTTCCCCCAGGGGTATGGGAAGAAAAATATGAAGAACAGGAGCAAGGAAGGTTATAGGCCAAGATCAAGACAGGGAGATAGCTTATCAATTACCATTGTGGGGAAAAGAAATTTGACTTGAAGAAAATTAATTTATTGCCAAGTAGAATAAATATTTAATTGCTGACTGCGGAAGTGGGAAACAAAAAGTCAAACAGTAAAAGAATATCTTTCCCTCTCTTCTTTCCCAGCCTCAACTTCAGTCTTTTACTTCAGACCCCTCTCTCCACCCCAAGCGGTGCGGGGGGATGAGGTGGTGGGGTATTACGGTCAGTACACAGAGGTTTCTTTCTGCTGCTCCTTCCTCCTCATACTCCTTTCCATTCCTTCACTGTGATCTCTTCAACGGGCTGCAGGGAATATCTGGTCTGTCACCTTCTCCTCCTGGAACCAGCTATGTCCAGCACAGGGCAGACCTGACCTTTTCTCACAGAGGCCACCCCTGCAGCGCCCCCCCACCAACACCTGGGCATGTCAACCCAATACACATGAATATTCTCTTCTCCTTATATCTCTAAAAGGTAGAGGTGAGAGAACTAAGATCGCTTTTATCCCACCCTTTTCAAGTCCTCTTAAAAGAACTATCATATAAAAATAAAGGAGAAGAAATGATTATGCTGTACTCCACACTAGTCTGGACTGAGCTGGAATTCTACACACAGTTTTGGGAAGCAGATTTAAAAAAAAAAAAAAAAGGTAACTGGAGAAAGTTCAGAGGAGAAACAAAGAATAAAATATTTGAAAAAGAAAATATTTGAGAAAAAGCTAAGTGAACTGGGCAGGTTCATTCTACAGCCAAAGAAGACTGAAAAGGCATATAATTGTCCTCAATTCTGAAAAGCTGTATTTTAAGGAAGACAGGGACCAATTACTCCCCTTAACCAGTAAGAACAGAAAGAGGCATAATGGGCTCCAGTTGTAGAAAAGAATTTTGGTTTAAATATTAGGAAAAACTTAAAATCTATGCTAATAGTCAGAAAAAAGACTGAGTTGCAGGGGGTGAAGTGGAATTGGTCTCTGTAGAGGTACTCAAATTTAGGGTTTGACACCCATTCATAAGCAATGTTTTAGGCGTCCTGAAAGCAATCTTGCTGGACTTCAGTAGTCTTGACCAAAAGAACCTTCGAGCCCAAATCATTGCTGTATGTGATTCCGTGCCTTGTGAAAGGAAAGCATTCTCTCAGTTCCAAAAATAAGCTTTTTTGTTTCTGCAAAATAGAATGCACTATGTCTGTGCACTGAGGGAGTGAGTCGGAAACAGGAGGTGGTGCAATCCTGATACATCTGTTTACTTTCATGAAGTGGTTACCTTGATACACACTCTAGGCCAGTATGTTGCCTAAATTCTTTCTTTATTTGTTATTAATTCATGATGTATGCAGGGTTCTAGACACAAAGTGGTGAATAAAGCTTTCAATTTAACTACAGGATGGAAACAGCAAGAACTGGCAACTTTCTTATATTGTCTCATCAATGTATTAAATTCCCAACTGAGAAGGTAAGAGGAAAGTTAAGTCTCCACACTCAGCCAGCTTCCTACTGGGGATACATGCAGATAACTTTTACTTGTTGTAGCATGCAGTCTACCACTTTTTCTAAATCAATGTTATCAACCATTTTCTTATCATTACTGTCTTTTTTCCCCTAAGAAAAGAAAGGAGAAATGGTTTTAAAATACTGTATGATTTTGCATACAAACACCTGTTCTGAAATGAGATCTGCATATATATTTAACCAAAAAAAAACCCCATAAGAATTATCCAGTAGTCATTAGGGATACATGTGCACACAAAAATATATCTGCAAAGATATTGTTAAAAGACTAGGGTCTTAAACACACTTTCTGGTTTTGAAAAAATTTCTTTTCTCTATGTGTAACTTAGTGAAACCATATTAAATAGGCTAACTAGTACATGTAAGCCTCAACTGACAGCTGACATTAAGCCCTTGCGTGCTGTGCTGTGTGACTTAGAATCCAAACCCCAATGTAGATGCAGAAATCTGATTTTATTCTCATGGGTAGTTATACTATACTGATGTAAATCATTTATTTTCAATGGTGTTGCTCTTTAATTATATTGGTTATTTGTATTTATTATCACAATAAAGCCATCCTTTCTGAAGATGATACTTGTATCTGACAAGGTAAACCAAAACTCCATGCCTGCACACCCCTGAACTGATTCTTGTAGTGTGAAGCCATCTCTGTTAAAGTATATATTTCAGTTATTGAGTTATATTTTATTTCTGACATCTGGTCCACACAGTCTGACATTTATTGGATGATTTTATTTTATTTCGTATATGTTAACTTTTTCAATTGCTACCTTCAGGTTTTCTTACCTTTGCTTTCCTTATCTCCCCCAGCTTTTCCCTTTTACATTCAGGTATTGATGCCGTTTCACCCCGTTTTGCCACTACAGGTGTTGTCTGTCTTGCAGGAATTCTGTCAGTGCTCACCTTCCCTCACAGACCCAGCAGAACTGAACATTTCAGAGGCTGATCCCAACCAATACTTACCTCCCGATCGTTCATTTTCATGACAGACCTGGAGTATACTGAAGCGCATTCTGTTATTTTCTTCTTATTCATCGTTCTGCTGCACGGTCAGAGACTAAACTGTGGGTCCTTAGATTATGCTTTACACCATCAAAAGCTAGAGAAAAATATAAATGTATTTCTTTGTATGGGCATCTTTGGCAAGATGCAGTCACAGAAACCAGGCCCAAATGAGAGTTTGGATTTCTTCTACTGCATTTTCCCCAGTCATGAAAAATGTCTGTGATTTTCATACAAAGACCTGTTTGATCTTCACATATAATACATTTCCAACACTACTGTCTCTCTTCCATTAGTTTCTATGCCTACCTTGCTGCTTGTAAGGCCATGTGATAGTAAAATGTTCTCTCTCACTCTTAATTGGCAATATTGGTATTTCCTACCAAAGATACGAAGATAGTTATTTGGTTCCATCTTAGGTAATATACTATTACTATATAAAATAAAAGAGTACATGGAATAGGTATTACTCATCTCATATTTTGAATGTTTTCCTTGCTTCACCAGTTTCTATAATAGCGACCATACGAATAAAAAAATAATCTAGGTTATTGTGTCATCTACTTGGCATAGCAACTGTCTGTTAAACAGTATGTGTTATAACATTTATAAATGAAACTGTCATGTATTGTTCAGCTCTGAAGCTACAGTGAAAAACATCAGCCGAAGGGTTAAGCTGAAAAACAACTGTAAGGAGAAAGGAAGGGAAAGGAAGGAAAAAGAAACTTGGGAGGAATGTGGGATGAATCTGTTCCTTGAAGTTCTTTATAGATTTGCCGAGAGGTGTTTTTTTGTTGTTGTTTTTTCAGTTCTTTTCCCCCTCTCAATGCAGCCTAATCTTTCCTTTTTGGAACCCGAGAATTAAGAATTATATTTTCTTCTGTTGTTTTTCTTTTTCTTATTGTTTGAAAAGCCTGTTACTAATTTTTACCCAAAGATTCATAACACCTGCATTCATACACATACCTTTTCCTGTAATCTTGTTCATTACAAGAGAATTCTACTCAACAGTAGTCTAACAGTTTACCAACCAGGGAAACGCAGATTTCTTTTTTAATTACTATTGTATATGAAGACTAGTGAAAGAGGATTCAGTTATTCAGCAGGAGAGGGTTGATATATATAATTTTCACTAAAAAGACAGATTTGTTTGATGTCTTTTTTGTTTCAGTCTAAAAAGAACTGGTCATTTGTGATTGGACAGTTAACACAAGTAGGCTCACAGAAAAATGGAAAAGAGTTTAGATTTCTATATAAGACAAGAAGACTAGAGAAAAAAAATACGTGAAACTAATTGAACTAAGACAAAGTTTTGAGATGTGTTGTTGGAGGAAGCTTTGTCTCTCCATTAATGGAGCTGTAGGGCCACACCTATAGTATTGGAAAAAAAAGTGCCCATAAACATTCCTGACACTAATGCCAACCAGCATAAAATAACCTGCATCCTTGCTATTGCATTCCCTGACCCTCCAGACATAGTGGTCACATCTAAAATATCTGTTAGAAATTATCTTTGTGGTAACACATGAAATGAGCACAGAAATTGTTTAGGAGAGTAAACATTTACTTCAGCCAAAAGCTTATCAGAGATCATTCTAGCAATTAACAATACAGAGGGCTGAGCTCAGTACATATGAATATTCCCCAGCAATACATGGCTTACTAGTACTTAAGTTTCCTTAAGGAATGTATGTGCTACCTGCCCATACATTCCTACATTTTACATGTAAAGCCCTGTATTCCTGGAATTCTGTATCTAATTTCTTTAAAAACTAAGAGAATTTTTTTTTTTTCACCAAGACAGAAAAGAGTTTCCATTGCTGCTTCATATATCTACGGTCATTCTTTATATCTACACTACCTACCTAGTATAAACTCATTGTTTCTCTTTGTCAAAGCAGATCCAAAGCCCCTTCAGCCATCAGAATGCCATAGTAACCAGATTATGGATCAGTTTGGACTAACTGATTGGTTACCTGGTCTGGGTATGGCCCTTGCCCTTGTAGTCCCAAAGTGGGCTTGTTTACCAGGTCTGCAAGACGCAAATATACACACGGAGTAGAGGTATTTATTTAAATCATTTCTGCAGAAATGGGTGCTAGGTGGTAATCCACAAAGTGAGCACACCAGCCTACAAACTCCTTGGAATATTTATATGGTACAAAACACAGAAATACACACTCTTAATTATAATTATTGGTTAGTACCTCACCTTAACATTTTCTATTGGTTAGTACAGTCTCTCAATTTCATTTAAAGCTACAATGTCCTTTAATTGATGTGTGTATGCTCCAGTACAGTGGGGGATAGCTCTGTTCAGTCTCTAATTGAGTCAGTGGTCGCGGTCTCCCACTGCCACCTTTATCTTTTCCCCAGTTACTGCAGATCTTTGTTGACTTTGTGCTTCTTCCAGCAGCTGTCCGGTTACATCACCTTCAGGACGATTTTGTCAAGTGTAGGGGTATCTTGGAAAAGATGGGGAAAATAATCTGATAAATATACCTTATTTTAGCATCCAAACATATCCACTTATCCAGCCTTCCACAACCCAACACAGAGTCACACCCTTGTTACTGCTTCTTTTGAGAGTACTGCTGATGGAATGAGGATGCGACACTTTGCAGAAGTTGCATTATCCCTACATTCTTATTTCTCGGAATTGACTGTGGCTGTGTAGTGTTGCCATCATGCAGCAACTGTCTTCCTTGTGTGGCCTTCAATCAATAGCAGCCTGACTCTCTGGCGCAGCCTTGAGACTGCAAGTTTGGTTGCTATTCCTGTTTCTAGAATAAATAAATAAACAAACCTTGTTTCAGGTTGGGAGAAGGTGTGTGTTTAAGGGAGAGGAGCTGGTAAATAAAGGCATTGGGAGATTCAGTAAACTTAGCTATGGAATATTGAGAAATCAGCAATACTTAATGATTCAAAGTTGGAAGCTGGAATTTTGATATACGTTTTGTACTTAAAGACTGGATCAGTACCTTGTCCTAGATTCTTGTCTCAAACTCTGCTGAAGTCACTGTAAAGATTCCCATTGAACTCAAGCAAATTTTATTCCCAATTTTAAAGTAGTATAGTTATTTCCCTACTTGGTCAGTATTAAGCTAGTGCCTCACAGGGTGCTATGAGGCATAGTGCATCTTTCTGCAGCATCCTAAACCTAATGCTGATTGAATTATAGCAGATATAACAGATAATACATAAGAGGCTGAAATGCTTCTACCCTCCCCCTTTTTTTCCCTGAGACTTCATGAAAAAGGTTGATTGTGGCCAGAGGCTCAACACAACTAAAATTAACAACATGTAGGTACAGACATAGGCAAGAATGGAGAGAGAGAGAACAGTTTAAAGAGTATTTAGCTAAAGCTAGAAATATTTAAGACTGCAGGGCTTGAAGAAATTTATAGTAGAGCAATTACAGGACTTCACATCGTTATCTCTCCACTGCTGCTTATAATCTGAGAGAAGTGAGGAGGTTTGGTTTAGGTATTAGAGAACTAGTGAATAATACTCCTCAGTAAAACCAGCTTTCAATAAAGGGGAAAAGAGGAACCTGTGAAACTCTATACTAAAGAACATGAAAACAACACACTGAAAGATGCTGCCAGATAATTATTAAACAAACAGTAAGTACAAAGAATATAACAGTGAAATAAGAATCAGAAATTACAGATTTGTCAAACTATGTAGAACTATGTTAGTTCCGTTTTTTGAGAGGTAAGAAGGATGGGGTAGAGTTGATAGAAATCCACAGGAATCTTTATTTAGTAAGAGCTGTTGACATAAACTTATAAGTAAACCAGAGAAATGTGTTCTAGATGTAACAATTGTAAAGTGGATGCACAGCCAGCTGAAAATAAATCAATAAATACATAAATAAATATTAGAAAAGCCTCTTCATTAATAGCTATCTTTTCAAACTGGAAAAAAAGATTCAAGTGAGGTCTCCCAGGGCATACCTCCACTCTGTAATGCAGAGCTTTGTTACAGATAGCTAAGCTAATGCAGTACTATTCAAAGGCATTCTCAGGAATGCAGCCTCTCCAGTGCTGATTACTTGCTTTATGGATACACCTGTAAATTTGAGTTAATTTGAACATAACTTACTCAAAGCTAATAGCAGTATGTCTATCTAGCACTGCATTACATTGCATATCCAATTAACTTGTCTTGGAAAAAAATACTGTTTATTATTTACATTAATATCTTGTATGATGAAACAAAAAACCCTCTTAAATATGTGGGCTGTCACCAACTTTGGCAAGATTATAAAACATAAGAAGAATAAGATTAGAACTTAGAATGATCATGATCAATTGGAGAAATGGGCTGAAACTGATAAGAGTAAATTCAATATAAAAGTAGGAGAAATACTGCATTGAAAAGAAATCAAATGTGGAAATCTAAAATGGAGATGTAGATGAATCAAGCTAAGCCTGAATAAAAACATGAGGTTAATCAAAAAAGCAAATCTCATTTTGAAGTATATTAAGAAAAGGGTTGTAAACAAAGAAGCTGAATATTTGCTCTCCTCTTAACAATAATAAATCCTTAAAACAAAACCTGGGAATTATTTGTAATCTCCATAAAGTCTCATTCTTAAAAAGTATCCATTGTCCTCAGAAGCTATTTTCGTTTCTCATATGATAAAGAAAAGAAAATATAGGTGCTCTGAATTGCATCTCTAGGATATGTGGAAGGTAGATCTTTTAACAGTCTCATTTTGTCTTGTTTTGGAGCCCTTTAAAAGAAACACAACTTGAAGCAATTAGAGAAACTACACAAACTTATAAGATACTTAGATGCTGCGGTAAAAGAAGACAAATCTTATCTGCTTATAAAATGAAATCTATAAAAAAAAAAAGATTAAAGAAACTGGAATTGTTTGATCTAGAAAACTGAAGGCTGGTTTAGACCATAATACCAGTTTTCAAATGCGTAAAGGATAGCTACTGAGAGGACAACAACTAGTTGTTTTCCAGATCAATGAAGAGCTGGACAGAAAAATGACGAATTTAATTTTCACTCAAGCGTGTTTCCATGAAACACTGAATTATCTTATTCTGGGAGCCAGGCATATAGAAGTGACAGAATAATTTATTATTCAGCACACAAAGGAAAGTGTACCAAAATCATGTCCATTCATTTCTACTGTACTCTTTGTAAAATAAAGTGGACTGGAAAATGAGGGTGTGTATCAAAGTCTGATCCCACTTGAGCTATTGCATTTGTTCAGATGTCTCTGAAGTTATCCCAATTACATGATGGAAGTGCTTATTTTTCCCTGGGTCAAATCCCCAATAATCTTGTAAGTTTAGTATAAATGTTGAAGAAAGAAAATTCAAATTAAACTAACAATCATTTTGTGAAATCAGAATGCAATTTGAAGCAGAAGTTCAAAATACACTTCAGAAAATCAAAAGGAACTAGATAGTTTAATACAGCCTCATACTGGGATAAAAATAAAAGGAAAATACAAAGAGAATCTCATCACTTTGATGTGTGAGAGAAATATAAACTTCTACCAAAAAAACAGCATATGCATTTTCATGTAACCAATGTAACAATAAATGACACACCCACCATTGTGATAACCCACGCAGGTAAAATTATCTGTGCTGCTACACAAAGAATAATATATTTCTCACTTTTCTTCATAAATGAAATCGAAATGTTTGTTGAAATTATCTTTTCATCTCTTCCTCTCTCCTTCTGTCACTGCCTGTTTCTTCTCCTTAATCTTTTCTTCTTCAATCCCTGCCTGCCCATACCAAACTCTTCCTGGCAGTAAAAAAAAATAAATGTAAAGAGATAAATCTTTAATCCAATTCTGAGCACAGAGAGATTTTCTGATCAGGCTTATGTTTGGCACAAGGTAAGTCCAAAACAAAAGAACAGACAGAAAGATGGCTTAGCGTCCTACTGTCCTGAGATCTCACTCCTGAATCCCAAACCGTGATGACTTCTCATCGTCACAACACAAAACAATCCTTAAGAAATCTGGCAATCTAATGAGCCTCACACAATAGTATTGCAGTACACAATGATCTGATTACAAGAAGGGCCAGTGTGTCATGTATGGTATCTAAAATGTGATAGGGTTAGTTTATTTTTTTAGCCCGCTTTTCTGAATTAATTATACTTGCTCTTCACCTATGTAATGTGCTCATTTTGCTCACCATTGCAGATCATCTAGATGCTTCCCATCCAGCTTCAGGATTTACCTGTGTAAATACAACTCTCTGCTAAAAGGAGTAATTACCTCAGCAGAAAAGCAAATGACGTCTATATAGAAACTAATAGCAAATGGCTGTTAATTTAGGGAAGCAGAGACCAAACTATGTTCCTCTTTTTAATGACAGTTTCTCAGCCAAAATCTTGGTGAATCATGATTGTTAATAAGTATTGCCATTTGTTTTCTGCTGAGTGTTCAAGTCCCGTATGAGATGAGTAAATTGCATCAGTTATCAGAATAGCTATGTTTTTTTTCCGAGATTAGCAGGAGCAGATTGCTGTCGTCTATTCACAAGGACTAGAAACATTGGTCATTTCATTCCTAGTGATACATCCAGTTGTCAAGGCCATAGTTTGAAAAGCCATGTTGCAGAAGAGAGACTTTTTTTTTTTTTTTTAAATCATTTTATCTGTAACTAGGGATATTGAAAGCATTTCAAAGCAGAAAAATGCGTAGGAGAGGAGATCATCCCCCATGCTTGTGAAACTGAAGTTATTTGTGGTGACAGCACTAAATGATCATCTCCACAGTGATGGGATGGAGTGCTTGTGGCTGAGCCAGGGGCTGAAATGCACAGGAACCAGCTTTTCCAATTAAAGGCCCAGCTGGAAGCAGCAGTAAACTTTTGTCCTCTCTGACTTATCCTTTTGTTGCTTTTGAAGCCTTATACATACATAAAATGGGATTAATCTAAAAAAACCTAACTTATAGATACCTTACCTCACTGCAGGTTCCCTTTATACATACTGGAGAGAAGTAGATACCTTCAGAGAGCAATGCATTCCATGAGGCCGATATCTACGATTGGCCAGATTAAAATTTTGGAGATGTTAACCATAGATCCATTCTGAGAGAATATAATTTTCCCTCTAAAGATGTATGTTTATCTACATTAAATATAAAGGAACCATATTGAAATTGGTCTTATATCCTTACAAAGGTAAAAAGCCTAGGTAATTTTTGTCACTTCAAAATTGTGTATTTCATTCAGGATTCCTTTTGATTATGTAAGTAGATTTTGAGGGATATGTGAATATATACATCTTAGCACTATCTTTTAATCTCTGTATTGGGTCTGACTGATATGGAGTTAATTTTCTTCATAACTTCTCATATGGTGTTGTTTTTTAGCTTGGTGACCAAAACAGTGTTGATAACACACCAAAGTTTTAGCTACTGCTGAACAGTCTTTTGCACAGCATGAAGGCCTTTGTTTCTCGCTCTGCTGCCCCACATGGTAAACTGGAGTGAGTGAGGGGATGGGATTGGACACAGCCGGGACAGCTGATCCCAACTGACTAAGGGGATATTCCATACCACATAACATCATGCTCAGCAATAAAACTGGGAGAGGAGTTTTTCTAAAGTATCTGTTGCTTGAAGATTAGCTGGGCATCAGTGTGCTCATGGTGAGTGATTGCTTTTGCATCACTTGTTTCTTTCTCTTTCACTTTATCTTTATGTTGACCCGTATGTTTTCTTGTTTTGCCCTTCTGATTCTCTCCTCCATCCCTTTGGGGGAGTGATCAAGTGGCTGGGTGGAGGCTTTGCTGCCACCCATGTAAACCCACCACATTCTCAAAACATTAACAAAGTTCTGATGAAAAAAGGAAATTTGGAAAATATCTTGTTTAAAGTTTTTTTCAAAAGTGTAACTTTTCTTTCCAGCTACATAAACCTATTTAAAACTATTTATTCACTGTAGCCTTAAAAAACTCCAAATATTGACATGAATATTAATTGCTCAGTCTGCAACCCCACTTTAACTATAGTCAATGGAAAAGTATTCAATGTATGTAGAAAAAACTCTTATGAAGTACCATGACGTGTACAAAGTTCTATATCCTATTGCTGCTGCATTTACATAGCTTACTTTTTTCACAACACAGTGAACACACAGTAAAAAATGGAGTTTTAGATGAATCTGAACTTGAATGAAACTCAAGTCTCTTAAGTAAAAATATGTTTTCTTTGCATACTGACCTTTCGGAATACAAGTCGTGAAAATACATATTATGTTTTTTATAATTCCCAAATCTGAATAATTTTCTGATATCACAGAATTATTTCACATAATCCATGAGGATTTAGATTTTGCTTTGAGAAAACATGACATCTGCAACATTCTATAGCAGCTATAGAACAGCATAAAGCAAAGAAGAAGAAAAAAGAAAAAAAAAAAAAGACTCAGTTTGATATTAAACTGCCTATGTAAGAGCAGATTTAATATATTCCTGAAAGACTGAGAAGAAACTACAAGGTCATCTGATTGTATCCAGATAATTGATTAAGCCCTGATATTTCAAGTTGCTCATTGCAGCTGGGTCACTTTGTTTACGCAAAGGAACCACTGAATTCCACTGGGAATATTGCAGCATCAATAATGCCCCCTCTAAGAAGCTTACAGCTTATACCCTATTTAAAAAAAAACAAAACACCAAAAACAAACAAACAAAAAAACCCAAACAACTAAACAAATCAATCTCAGAGGATGCCGTCCTGTCAGAACTTCTGCTCATAATAATGTAAGGATATGAATAAACCCATTTGGACCTCAAATTGCCAATATTAAGAACTGGATTACTATCTGCAACCTTGGATAGTGCCGCCTGAGTCACTGCATTTAATGGGAATTGCTAAAGACTGAAATTAATTTCACCACACTTTGTATATTTAACAATTATGCATCTAATCTAAACAAGTTGTATAGTTTCTCTCTTCTGGAGAGAGTTAGTGGAGGGTCTTTTCTGGAGCATGATTCATTTGACTCCAGCAAAGATGCTTCAGGCTAAGTTTCACTGTCACTTGAGTTGAACCTAAGAACAAGCTGAAAGGGGTTCTGCCATCTCTTCCTACCTTTCCCTGTGGGTTCCTTGGTTTTGTGCCAGCAAAAGGATTTAGGCAGCCAGTTTGACCGAGCAGCTTGAAAACTAATCACTGTTCTGCTGGGTTAGCTTTAAACTGAGCCTCTTCCTTGGAGCAGTGAGAATTAATTCTTGAGCCAGAAGTAGCGGTAAGACTGCCCACTTTTTGGCAGAAGCTCTCAGTCAGGCTGGATTAAAATTTTATGGCATAGCTGCTTTATGCATTGATTTTGTTAACTGGGTTGTTTTCAGATCAGGCTGTTTCTGACAGTGATTTTTTTCTCTCTCTTTCTGGCCTTCGCCATGTTTCCTGTTGCTCCCTTAATACTGGCTGTAGTCTTGTGGAAGCAGGAAGGTGGCAGGGAGAAATACGTGTATGCAATCAGATCATCAAGTTGTTCAATTCACTCCACAAGTCAGTGAGTGTTATATCCAAAATGCAGGAGAGACAGAGAAAGAAAGAATTGTTAAGGGGTGGGGTGCAAAAAGTTCAGGATCATAACTTCCAGTGGAAATCTAGGTTGCTATCAGCCTCTACTGATAACAAAACCTCAGGGCAAAATATTTAGGAAAAATTATCCTCCAGAGTTACCTTTCTCTTCAGTGATTATAGAGAAAGAATGGAAAATTAGTTGGCATTATTTACCTGAGTTTTTGTGATATGAATCCCTTCCTACATGACAAGAAAGGCTGTCATATAGCAGTTTAAGTTACTTTGTGTCACTATTTCTTAAAAAAATCTTCAACCAACACAGCAAAAAAAATCCCCAATCAAACAAAAAAATCTTTTCAGGAAGAGTTTGAAAGACAGATCACCTCTTTCTGTCCCTTATGCTTGTTTCCTCAATAACTATAAAGAGGTAAAGAAGTGTATATTTCACGTCTCTTTTTTTTTTTTCAAATGTCTAAGCAACTTACAGCTATTAACAGACAGTGACTAGAGATCAATCATATCTTACTCTTCAATTACATAAGCAAAATGGGGATGTCACAGATCTCATGTCAGGTAGAAAAGGTTTCCCTGTTTCCGTGTTAAGATCACTTTGATTTGCTTACTTTATAGATGATCTTCTACAGGATAAAATTTTAAGCATGTCCACAACTAAAGCTGCCTTAAAATTTCAGCAGTTTTGTCAAATGGGGAATAACAGAACTAACACATTGAAGAGGATTTGGAGAGAAGAAGCTTATGAGCTGAAAAGTGGCTCACAGTTTGGTCCACAGGAGTGAAATGTAGTAATGAACTCAGGACTGATAGTGTTCACTGTCAGAGGCGACTGTCTAGAAAGAAATGCAGTGTATTACACGGGCTAAGAAAAAGGATTTTTCACTCATCTGTGAAATATGTGGATGCAAAACAGAGCAAGTAACATCTTTGGCTGGATTTTCAGAAGGACGTTAAGAAGTGGTTTCTTAGCAGTTGGATTTTCAGAAGATAAATCAGGATGTTTTTAAATTAAAGGAATTCTTGTACTGAGGGTTCTCGGGAAATCTGGGTTTACCTACGCCAGAAATGCTGTATGTGATCTAGGGTAAGTCATTTAGGTTAACATTTTCAGAAGAATTTGAGTGTCAGTTATGAGCTCAGTTCCATTTCTGTTACTTATAAAAAAATAATACTTCCTTTCTCCAATTCTTCTTGTCTACTTTAAACAGCCTTGTCCCCTGGCACTCTCTTTTAAGGGAGAGAATATTCTTTCTTATCTTTCTACAGAGCTTGAGTCTTTTGCTTCGTTTGAGGTCTTGCATCAACACATAGATACAATACAGGAGATAAATCTCTCTTCTATTGCTTAAACAAATAAATCTGCTCTGGATTTATCTGCACCACTGAAATAAAATAAAAACCAATAGTATTGACACTCTTAGATTACGGGGGTTGATATTTTTTTATTCTGTATAGTCAGAATTACTTCATACAGAAAAATAATAAACAAACTTACTTGAAAACTAAAAGATCATGAGCTGAGCTGCAGTGAGCATTTAAGCAGAACTTCCTTCTACCTAAATTACACAAATATTAAAACTGAACCCTACACTTCATAAAGAAATCCTGAGATTCACTCACTAGGGGACCTGTCACACTACAGTTTTAGTGCATGTGTAGAGCGGACATGCAGTGCAGTACTAGCTCCTCAGAAGGCCAGGCAAGCTCTGCAAAACAGAGTATGTACTAGCAAAAAGAAGGAAGACTTACACTTGACTAAGGTGGGTGGGAAATAAAAGTAAAAAAGACAGATTTTACCTGACCATAACATAGACGCAAGATACTATCACATCAGAGATAAAACTCTGTGCAGAACTTGACACTGGTTCCTAAGCAGAAAGTGTCTTAAACTAGCAGTGGTGAAAACCCAACGTATAAAAATGCAGACAGCCCCAGAGTAGTAGCCACTAGGTTACTGAACCTTTGTAAAAATCAAAGGTACCTGGAAGAACACCAAGCTAGATGAAATTAAAGATAATAATTATGCTGTGTTGCTACAAGTACTGTTTGACTTCTTATATGTATAGTAAAACTGCTATATTGCTAAACTTAATTTCCTTAAAGGCCTTAATATTCATATTTTAGCATTTATGAATTTAAAATTATATATAACTATATAAATATAGAATCATAGAATCATAGAATGGTTTAGGCTGGAAAGGACCTTGAAGATCATCGAGATCCAACCCCCCTGCCATAGGCAGGGACACCTCCCACTAGACCAGATTGCCCAAGGCCACGTCCAGCCTGGCCTTGAACACCTCCAGGGATGGGGCCTCAACAACCTCTCGGGGCAACCTGTTCCAGTGCCTCACCACCCTCAAAGTGAAAAACTTCTTCCTAATGTTCAATCTAAACCTGCCCTCTTCCAGTTTGAAGCCATTCCCCCT
>VUYV01000040.1:2323140-2350146 GCA_008711295.1 Anarhynchus alexandrinus
ACCTGGTTGGAGCAGCTGTACTTACCTTGCGCTGCTCTCCAGGCGGCATTCCTTTGCCGTGTACTAACGGTGCCTCCCCATTGGCTCCTGTTGGTCCTCGAGCTCCTGGCTCATCTACGCAAGACTGTGATCCTGCTGCAGTGTAGCCAGCGCATACTGGAGCTAAGGGCTGCAGGCCCTCACCAGTACCTCGCTCCTCTTTCCTTGGTACGACCTCCCTTGGCTGGTCTTGGGCAAACCCAATAATACCCCCTTCCCCCGCCGAATCTAGTTATATAATGTCTGGAAAGGACAAAAAATAACAATAATACAACGTTAGAAGTAAATCAACATTAGAAATAAAAATCAATGCATTTTTTTCAATTGAAGGTAAATTAACATATTTTTATTCTACTGTTTTTCTCTATTTCTTCATTGACTTCTTTAGCCACCTGTCCCCCAGTTCCTGTTCTTGCTTTCTTATGGATGTAAATCCGTAGATGATATTCATCTTCATCTGCTACTGGTGCTCATTTGCCCTCCTGGTTAAAACCTGGCTCCAACTCCCTTCTAAAAACCTGTGAAAACACAATACAGGTAAAAGGCCAACCAGTTCAGGCAGGAACAATTATTGCTTTGGCTTAAGGGTATGGCTGCCAGCCATAAGCACATCTGTCATATTGCTTTGAAGAAAGTGAAGCTTCATATAGGGCCAGAGATGCATTTGCATAATCTCTTTGACAATAAGTGACAGAACTACAATAGGTTCTATTTTGGACTATAAAAAGTGAGCTGTGAGGTGAGAAGATGGGGTGGGAATAATAAGACAAACATTGAAGCAGAAATAAGAAAGAGCAGATGGGTTAGACTAGTCAGATATCTGCTTAGCTAGTGAAGAAGAATATTATATACAAATGCACTTCTGAAAATGGGTATGTTTCTATTGATGTAGGTATTTCTAAGCAAAGCAAGAGCACTAGAAACTTGAAGTAGCAGAGCAAGATCAAAAGATGAAGTATTTGGGAATACAAAGGTAACTGAAAGACAGTGCATAGACTTCTGCTGAGGAAAACAAGAAACACGTTAATTATATGGGAAATCTTAGCATGTGAGTATTAGGAACAGAGACATGTGGGACCTACAGCCAGTGTATGATCAGAGCTACTTTGTATTATATAACTTTGTAAAGATCTGAAACACAGAGCAAATCGATGTTTAAATTTTTAAACATTTTTTCTTACAATATCCTTAAAATTAAAAAAAATTTCAGAACAACATGTTGTCAATATAATCTCATTGTGTATATACTTTAAATATATTGCTTATAAAACTGAAATGTATGTTGTCATTATATTTAGATATGATTTAAATTTTCCTTAGATTTACTAAGCACATGGTTGACACTGATACTGTTTACACTTTCAATTATTGGCAAACGTTGCAATTTGAATTCCTATGTGTGACTGATCAGATAAATTAAATACTTTTATTTCCATAACTTGATTATCAAATAAACTCAGAACAGATCCTTTCACGAGTGCAAATGAAAAGTTTCTGAAAAAATATGTGTTAGTAAAACAAAAAATGTCCATAGAAGATATAATGTAGTTGCATTTTTATCCATAAGTATGACAGGGAAACAAAAGCACAAGTAACATATCCAGGATGTCAGATCATATCCATCATCAGCTCTCAAGCCCTTTTAGTGATTTACACTGTGTTGGAGAAAACTTAGATGTTGGCCTATCTCTTGAAAATCTAGCTAACTAGGGATGATCTATCTAATGTTATACGCCTCATTCTTTGTGTCTAATCTTAGGAAAATAATACTGATGTAATCTGCTTCCAGCATGCACTCTTGTGAATTATTTTCTGACCATTTTATTGCAAATTGTTGAAAAGGACTTGCCGACTGGAACAAATTCCATGTAATCAAGGATAATTGTTTTACAATAGCAAATGAACCTTTATTGGAAGCTTGTGTGCCCATGATCAAAGAATGAGTTATCAAGACCTCAGCACACATTAAGACAATACTCAACTTGATCTGCAGACTAGCTTATTCCTTTTACTGGGTAGTCAACGTACAAACATCTGTTGAAGGTGGTTGAAACAGATAAGAATTCAAGTTGTTTGAAGTAGAAGTTACAAACTATGTTAGAGCTATTAATCAATCTATCCTTTAAACAGTGTGAATAGAACTAGTTACTTTAAACTTATCTATTTCAGGTGTCCTAAAAGGACAAGAAATTGTAGGCCATATACTTGAATAATGACAAGGACTTCCTACTTCCTTTCTGGGCTTGCATAAAACCAGATGTCTCAGGTGTTACCATGACTAGGGGCTATAATCTGGTTTTCTTAAATTCCTATTTTCCCTTTCAGGTTACACCTAGTGGCCAAATTATACCCATTATATTATATTGATTTAAATAATTATTTGTATTTTTTTCACATTTCCAAACTGAAGTGTTTGACTTGCAGCTGAAAAAAATAAACAAACAAACAAACAAACTAAAAAACCCAACAAAATATATCCCAAGCAAAATCAACAATTTCTATTCAGAAAGAAGACCTTGCTATTAGTATATTCATGATTTTCTGCAAAAAAAACCCACGTGACCTTTACAACTATATTCTGCTTTTAATCTCATACTAAGTAATAATATTGTATGGTTCTTCATACTTTCCTTGATCTCATTCGTTTTTCATATAAGAACTTATTTTTTTAACTTCTAGAACAAGAGTACTTTATGACCTCATTGTCCCTGAAGGGACAGGCTCCTTATCTGCATGATGACTTACCTCCTTGCAAGGTCATCTTTTTAGCAGTCAAAGTAAATAAGTATAGGAAGCATAACACATTTACACTTATCAGAATAATACCTGTTGGACCGTATTGCTATAGTCACTATATCACTGATATGAATTATATTTCTCTTGCCTGCAAATGTCTGCCAAAACACAATGACAGTGGACAAAACTGACTTGTGCACAGAGCCCTTCATGGACATGACTGTTTTGCACAGAAAAAAAAAAACAAACCAAACCTCCACAAAAAAACCCCACCTGGCAACCAGCTGATCTTTGTTAGGCATCATTTGATGTCTGTATTGCTCAACATCAATGAATCATTAGAAAGTTTATTTCTGTAAGAGAGAGCACTTTTACTGTCCATCAAGTGGCACATTGCAAATAACTACACACAGTGCAGACAAGGAGTTAATCAGATCTCTAGTTTCCCACCCTTTGTTGGAACAATATTCTTTAGTAGCCTCAACAGGATATCTGCAAACCGTATTGACATTTTTTCAGATCCTCAAGCACTATTTGCTTCTTTCTCAAACCCTTGTGATATAGAGGAATGCTCTAGGCACTGAACAAGTACCGAACCAGCCCTGGTATTTGCTCAAGAGTATTTTCATTGAGAGATTTTCCTTTAATCAAAATAAATAGGCTGTTTCACGCCAAAAGTGATCTTATTGACAGATCCTAAAAATGTTAAATGAGCAACCTGTTCTGTAAATGTTGCTTTTCTAATTTAAAATCATTACAGCACTGGAGCATTGACATGGTGTTATTTGTTATAATTTCTTGTTTGGTTAGTGTAAGTTATTCCCGTGATTTCTTCTTTGATTTTAGCTTTATTTAAAATCATTAGCACAGCATTTACATTTATATTTACAATCCTTACAGTGAACCAATCCATGGAAGTGATGGAAACCAATACTGTTTTAATATTGGTTTTGGTATTTGCTAAATTAGATCTCGTAACTCTTCAATATTCAACAGATTTGTGTTTCTAAGTTATTTCTTTAATAGATTTCACATTTCTCTAGGTATTCAGCTATTTCTATTTTTCTTTGTTAATTCATAACACATATAATGAAAAATGAAGCAACAGCCATAAAATATAGTGAATAACGAGGTGATATAATTTATGGATAATTAGAACATAACATTTTAGCATAAAATCCTTGGATTTTAAACTTTGCTATGTTTGCAAAAGAAGTCAGGAACCATGGTTTTGCACTCAGAGTTTTCAAAATATCTTTTTATACAAAATACATAGAAGTCATCGTACAGCAGGAGATGTAGTACTGAGCATAGCAAGGTCATGATCTGTTTCAGAAAATGTAAAAAATAATGAGACAGTTCTATAAAGAAAATCCATTTCGTAGATACACTGTCCACTGCCCCTTATGCATACATTACACATTGTTCTCATGTGGAAAAATTCAAGAACTAGTTTTGGGGGGATATCTAAAATGGAACTTGAAGACCTTTATGCTTATAATATTTTTGAGTCAGCTAAGAGTCTTCTGAAAACTTTGCTCAATTTATGTTTAATTTCAACCTCAGAGATATGGAGCAGTTGTAGTGTTTATGTGCAGGTAAATAGCATTATCATTGTATTACTATCATTACTGATGTAATTCAGTTTCATTTATTTATATGTAGTTATGTCACTGATAAATAATATTACTGAAGATAAGGGTCTATCACAGTCTCCTGTTATATAAGCAGTATGTAAAACTGCTCAAAACATATTTTTGAAAATTTCAGAAATTTCAGCCTGTTTTTATAGCATTTGAATCAAGACTAAGAAGTATGACAATGCATATGTATTTATTTCTAAACAAGTAGAATTATAAAACTGATGTATTTATGAAAATTGATGTGTATGTACCATCTCTATACATTCTGGGGGAAAAAATTCTAAACATTGAAGTTATTTATTTTAAAAAGCCCACAATACGACAACATTTTTTCCCCAACATGATTTTTTTTCCTATTTTTATAAGTTTCTAATGCAACCTCTATTCCACAAAGAAAGCTTTCATTTGCACATTTTTAATACTTCCAATAACGAGATTTAGTATGTAATCCTATGGGATGATTAATTTGCACTACCACCCCAAAAATCCCAAACAACCCAACAACAAAACCCCCACAAACCAGAATCAATAATACAGCAGATTTAGGTTTTTATTTTTCTTAAGATGAAGCAGAAATTATCTATCTTCAGAAGCACACAACAAATACCCTCTATAGTAATTACTATAGGCTTTCCCTGTTAGTTATCTCCCAATCTTGTTAAGGTCATGGTTGATCTCCATCAATTTTTCTTACTCTGTTTCACTGTTACAAATCTTCCTGGAAGCTTCCTATTTTTCATAGTCATGAAAACTGCTCTTTTCCTTTCTTTATTCTTTTTGTTTTCTTGTTTGTTTGGGTGGTTTTGTTTTTTTTTTAATTTTTTTTATTTCAGAGTGCTGTGTGTATAACATTGTAAGAAATGTCTGTTCTCTACTGTGAAATTAAAGGGACATCTCGTAAGCTTTTGCCACTGAACTGGGTACTGAGCAATCCGGTCTCCATCCTTCCTATTTCTGAGAACCGTTTCTTTCCCTTTATTTCTGCTGTTGCTGTTGTGTAAAAAGGCAAGAGGGTTGCCAGGATCGCACTTGTTCTGGGTAAAGTTGTGACCTGTTCTTCTTCCACGGATATGGGAGGTACAGGGTCATATCAAATTATACTATATCAATTTAATTTAGTTCTACTTTCTGCACTATGTGTTGTGGTTTAACCCCCGTAAACAGCTCAGCCCCACACAGCCGCTCGCTCACTCCCCGCATTGGGATGAGGGAGAGAATTGGAAGGGTGAAAGTGAGAAAACTCATGGGTTGAGATAAAGACAGTTTAATAGGTAAAATAAAAGCTGCGTGCGCAAGCAAAGCAAAATAAGGAATTCATTCACTACTGCACATCAGCAGGCAGATGTTTAGGGCCATCTTCAGGAAAGCAGGGCTCCATCACACTTCTTAACAGTTACTTGGGAAGACAAGTGCTGTAACTCCAACACCCCCCCCCCCCTCCTTCTTCCATCAGCTTTTATTGCTGACCATGACATCATCACAAATCCAAAAGATAGCCCTATGCAAGCTACTATGGAGAAAATTAACTCTTTCCCAGCCAATGCCAGTACACAGTGAGATCAGCGATATTTATGGCCTGTCTTGGTTGTTAATTTTGTTTTGTTCTCCTATATTTTCACATGCATATTTTAGGGTTTTATAGCTGTCCTTTCTCAGAGTGCATCAATGTGTAGATGTAATAAATTACTATATGTAGGTACATCTGTATCACTTGTCTATATACAGACACAAACACACAAAAAAGAAAAACAGTCTTTATACATTGTGGTGAGAGCCATTGAATTAAACACTACTCAAGTTCTCAGTACTTTCCTTGTTCTGCAAACATCAGAGGTCGAATACTGAAAAGACATTATACTGTGCTTCACTTCAGTTAAAACAATATTAAAAAAAGGAAAAAACTCCATTTGACTTTCAGAGGCACAGAGCAAAGGAGCTTCTTTGCTCATTATTCAGTGAAGAAGGAGAATTATGTGCAAGCAGTGCACAAGCAGGAAAGCAAAGGAAAAGCTTGGCTGTGTTTGTGCTCATCTTAATTCTCTTGTTTTCTTCTGTCTCAAGACATATCTAATGTTAACCCCCCCTTTATCCCCCAGGAGTATCCAGCAGATTTAAATTTTAGTCTTTAAAACATGTGTTTTAACAATAGCCAAACAAGTTACAACAACTAGGGTGGGTGGAAGACACCAAGAGGTCTCTGCAAAAAGTCATTCTCCAGTCTGATATGGGCTTGCTTTCCTGTAATGTGAAAGACACTCAGCTTTTAGCTGTCATTATTCAAATTAGGTTAGACTGTCTGCTTACTGCCCAGGAGCCCTAGGGAGAGCCCTGATGAGAGTTTTGGAGCGTATGTCGTTGGGGAAACTCCTGCTGAAACCTAGGTGTGATCATACCCCAGCAACCAAGGTGAGGTTTCGTACCTTTATACTTTCACCGGGAAGCTATTTGTTTCAAAATCTGTAACCACCTCTCACTGAGATTTACAGAGAATGAAAATACATAGGTCACTTACAAATTCAGTGGGAGGCAGACCCCCTCCCCTTCCATCCTATGTTAGAGACACATTTCTGAGGGCCTGAGGGTGTTTACACACTGCCACCTGCTGCTTTTATCTCCTTGATCTGAGTCTGCTCTGCTTCCAGCAGGGCTGGTGATCTGCTCCTCTCTGCCTAATTCTGCTCGTCCTCCTGCAGTTTGATCCAGAGCCCAGTGGAGTCAAAGACTCCTAAGACTTCCTTTGGCTTCAGTGGATTTTGGAGTCTGCCAGATACATAATTAATTTATTTCAATGGGCTATGAATCAGGCTTTTTGTACTGCCAGATGTATAATTAATATTTCAGGATGAATTCCAGCTATCTTGCTGTTTTGTAAGGTTCTTCCTACTGTCTCAGTTCTTGTCCCCCATGTAGCAAGGTCATAAATTAAATTCTTATATTCTAAGTCAACAAGTAAATCAATAAAATTAATAAAACCGTGATCTGATGCTTTTAAATATCTATCAGTTACAGCAGAAAAATATCTCAAAGGAGATTCCATTCTCAAAAACAATATCTTTTTCACCCTGAAGTTTCCAAATGAGGGTTATTTTTTCATCATCTGATAAAATACATCTTTGACTGCAGTTTTATCATTCTTTGTAACTTGAGGGAGAATTTAAAGTTGTTTATGTATGAAAAAGCACAGGTGAATTTATTTAAATATTCTGGTATCGCTAGTTTTATGCATTACTTCAGACATCTTTTCTACGCTAATGATTAAAAGTGGACAAGTCAGGCAACTGGAGTATTTCATTCTTTTGTGAAGGCTTGTCTTGAAATTAAATACATTCCTTTTCTATTCCCACGCAAGCAGCTTTTGCTGCCTTTGAAGTCTTACATAGACTGCAACACGAGCCTGCCATATTCTAGCCTGTTAATAGACCCTCTCTCTTCAAAATGCTACAGCCTGTAGTCTATCACTCCCACTGTTATTACTAATGCATCCTCTCACCTTTTCCCTCTAAGGCGAATACCTATTTTCCCCAAGGATCAGTTTTACACCAGAATACAGTGTCTGCCCTAGCCTTATGAATTTGTCGACCTGAAATAAGCATACTGTTAAAGGATCGAAAGGAATTTGGCTGTATGCTGCTTTTATTTCATACCTTTGGTCCTGCTTTCTCAGTAAGCTGTGTGTAAAAATCAGTGGCTATTTGAGATAGTGAAGAAGTATCAAAACTGTCTTGTGAACTCATCAAAACAGTATTTTTCTTTCACTGACCTGTTACCTGCCTGTCTTTTGGTTGAATGACCCCAACTGTTTGTTTTTTTTTTTTTCAGTTTCGGATCAATCCAAAATATTTGCAAAGCTGTGCTTTGAAGTTCCAGCAAGTATTATAAAAAAATACATCTTTGCATTGTATTTCCATTGGTGATCATTCCTGATTCCCACATGATGGAAAATTGAATATAAAGAGTAACTTGGAAACCGATTCTGATGAGCCCTAATAGTGTGATCAACTTAAAAAGGAAATCTGAACAAAAGCTTTGAAATTCACTGCAGGAGTTTGTTTTCCAATAGTAACTTCTTTTGATTTCAGAAGAAAATCATGAGCTTGGTAAATTAAGTTCGTTTCTACGAAAATAGGTAATTTTTATTTAATGAGGGCAGCTCCTAAGCAATGCATGATCATCTTCATGAAATTTAAGAACTGCTTCATGAATCACCGTGTTTTGAAAAAAAGAAAAATATTGTTTCTTGGTAACACTATGATTTATGTTAACATAAGAAGTATTACATGGTTATCTATTAAAAAAAGTGGGAGGTCATCAAAAGATTGTCAGGTACTTAAGTTCTCAAGTTTTGTTTAAAATCTTTTGGCAGTTGCTGTTAACTTGTGCTTTTCTGCTGCTCTGTGCTTTAAATAGACAACATACAAAACATCCAGAGCTGTTACTGGTGCTTGAGGATGAATCCTATTCACTATTGCATTTTCTCTAAGCTTTAAAGAAAAGTTGTTGACACAGTTTAGCAAAAACACTTAGTCTCTTAGATATCACTCTGCTTCTGAATAATCTTTTTGGTGTACAGATCAAAAGGAAAGCTTTCATCATAGATCTTGAATTGGACTCTAATCAGTGTAGGAGTTCCATAAGCTTCAGTGCAAGACCTTTTCATTTTCCTCATGTGAAGATCAATTAGATCATAAGCTCTTCAGAACAAACATCAAATTCCTTCAGTGTTTACTGTACTAAACAATGCAAAGCACCACAGTTTTGGCTTCAAGAAAACAAACTGTAATTGACATGTTTGTCTCGGAGTATGGAAAGATCAAAACCAGTGAACTACTTTCACTGCTCAACTATGCAAATTGCATCCAGACTAAACTAGCCATAGTCAATCCCACAGATCAAGATGAATGCACAGGTGTTAGATGCTCTTTTAAAATGCCACGTTTTTATTTTCAGTGTTACATAGGCAAAAATGGTTTGTCTTCTCTTTGATTTTAAAAAGGCAGAGTATTTTTTTTCCTCCACAGTACCACAGCTTTTGCCTTTTTTGTTTTTTTTTTGGTTTTTTTGGTGTTTTTTTTAATTTTTTTTTTTTTTTTTTTTCAAAAGGGGAAGGGAAAGGTATAAGGAAAAAGGTGCTGTGCCAGAGTTTTGCTAAATGATATCTTTGGGAGGAAATACGACTACATCTTTCATCTTTTCCCCTAAAGCACAAAATTCTTATTAACCATGTATGATGAGGCACTGTGCGGCTGGAATACTTACTGTAAATAATATCAATTGCACATTTGGAGATCTTATCCAAAAGTTATTTGAAGCCGGTGGGGATCTTTCCATTGATTTTAAAGGGCTTTGAAATAGGCCTTTAGCCTTGTTTTCTGTTCATGAATCATTCAGAAGCCAATCCTGATGTCTAGTTATTTGTAAGTATTGGACAAATAGTTTGGACAAACAACTTCTGGTCTATAGGCTGTTTCCAAAATGTTAATTTAGACTATTCACTGTTCAATATTCATGATGTGTGATTAGTCATCTACATCATCATGATATTACTTCTTCTATCTAATTGAAGGACTGAAACTATTTAAGCTATAGCATCTATCCATTTACATTCTTATAATGGAGCAGCTCATCTCTGTAGTATATGAATGAATAATGAATAACAAACGTTGAATAGTGAATAATGAATAGTAAATAATTTATGCACTCTGGTAAGATTTTTAAAACAAATATTCGCTCATGCTAATGTCTGTGAAACTTTTGGAATTGAGAACATTTTCACAAATGTTCAGCAGCTGCAACAAGAACCTTAAATAAGAAGTAATAACTCGAATAATACAGGATAACATTTATGATTATATTTTTAATGAAAAATAAACTTTGTTCTTTTTTTTTTAAGCAACAGATTATGTCTGCAGTACAAAAGGAAAGGAAAGAAACTACATTATTGATAAGAAAACTGACAAGGGCTTTTTTGGCTTCATTGCTTTCCTTCCACCCAGCAGTATTCTGAACCTAAGAGAGTAATAATTAGCCATATTTTCTTCTTGACAACTTTTGAGTTAAATGTCTCCTCTGATTCAGCATTCCAGTACCCAGGTTATTTCTCATTAGCTTGGGAGAAACAACACAAATATTATGACAAAACAAAAGAAATCCTTTAAATTACATTTATTTTGAGTCAATTGCATCATAAAATATAAGCATCTCTCAAGATCTCTCGGTCTCTTACTTATTCAGCATCATCACCTTGCTGTTAGTTTATTTTACATTCATAGCTGCTTTTAGTGTTTCCCCTCTTTCTCCAGTTAGTCCATTCAGCATGGGGTGTTTTCTTCTTTTTATCTTAGGTTTTTGGATCTTTTAATTATATTTTTATCTCCTCATTTCTTCACTCGTTAATTTTCTTCTTTTTCTCTGTTTTTTTACTCTCTCGTTGCATTTAGTCATCATCAGTCTTTTGCATTTTCTTTTATTTTCTTACCGTATTCTTTAATGCTCTCAGTTAGCACTCACTTGTATTCAGCTCCTCTCTTTGCCTGTCGATCCTTTTCCTCATCACATTTTCTTCTTATTTATCAGCCAAGTTGCCTCTTGCAAAAAACTGGCAAGTGATTCTGATGTAAACAGAACACTTCTTGCAAACCTTGTAATGCACAACATATTATCAATTACATGTTTCTAATGCTCAGAGATCTTTTTCTACCCTTTTCTGCTGAAAATCTTGTATTTCTCATTCTAGTTAGCTATCTGATCTGATCCAGGACTCCTTTCCAATAAATTCTGCCTGGCACCTTCTGACTCACAAGGGTAGTATTTTTCTGAATACCTATATCACTCCTAACATAAACTCAGAAGCCTCCTCCACATATAACTTCAAACTTGGGTTCTATCATAATCTGACAATTAGAACAAAGAAAGATAAATTAGAAGAGAATGACTCAGAACTAATCCTTAAGTCCAATCAGTGGCTGGCTTAGTAAGAAACCACTGCTGTGGATTTAGAGATATTTGATATTAAATAACATCATACTTAAATCCCGTCCATTAGACATAATTAAATCTCATTAGTAATGTGACAATACACAATATCTTTTAATTCTCCAGGTTGTATGTATGTGTCACAGCCCAATACTTTCTGACCAGATTCTTTTAGATTATACTAGTTCTGGCTGGGGTGGAGTTAACTTCCCTCATAACAGCCCATATAGTGCTGTGCTTCGTATTTGTAGTTAGAACAGTGTTCATAACTTACCAGTGATTTGGTTACAGCTGAGCAGTGCTCACACAGCATCAAGGCTGTCTAGCCAACACACAACACCCCCCCTCACCCTCTCAAAGGTCAGTAGGCTGAGGATGGGCAAGAGGCAAGAGGTTGGGAGGGGACGCAGCCAGGACAGCTGATCCAAACAGACCAAAGGGATATGCATCACCAGATGATGTCATGCTGAGCAATAAAAGCAAAGAGAATAAGGGGGGGAGGGGTGGGAAGGCATCAATTATTAAGGCATTTATCGTCCAGAGAAACTGTTATGCAACTTGAGGCCCTGCTTCTCAGGATGTGGCTGGACACCGCCTGCTGACTGGAAGTAGATACTAAATCTTTTGGTGTTTTTTTATTTTTTTCTTTGTTTCTGCATGCAATCTTTGCTTTTTTTCATTAAAATGCCTTTATCTCATCCCACAAGTTTTTTGTCCTTTTTTCTCCCCCTGCCTTGCTGAGGAGAGGGAGTGTGAGAGCAGTTTGGTGGGTACCTGGCAGCCCGTCAAGATGAACCTGTCACACAGATATTACACATGAGAAAATTTTAATATTTTAATACCAAATTTACTTATTTGAAGATATTTGATGTCACATGGGATTTTGATTTAACAGAGTGATACAACAACGTACTGAAATCACAATGCAAGCACAGTATAGCAGTTGCAGTACACAGTTGGATCACAATAAAAATTTGATTCCCATTTCCAGTCTTTGTATACTTCCCATTACCACACTGGGTGTCCTCAGTTGCCTGGAAGGAATACATGGGTTGAAGCCAGCTCAGTCCTTTTGCACTCTTCAAAGACCATTTTGTTGGTTGCTTAGATTTCATACTTTTTATTGGGCTGAGACACATAGGTACGTCTCTTATGTTGGCTGGTCAGGCTAGCTCAGGAAGATAGTAACATTTTTTTTAAATAATTCGGGGAAGGCCATTTACACAACCAGTTGATCCACACAGCTGATACAACCATTTCGCTGAAAGAGGCCACCCTTTAGTCCTCTTGTGTTGAGATGAATTCAGTAGCTGTGGTCACTCCTTGTATTATTCCCTGAGCTTCATGAATACATTCCATTTGACTACGTCCTCTGTGCCTTCTTCCATTGTAGGGATTCACTGATCATTTGCACTTTGAAATACCCAGGACTACCAAATGCTTAAACCTCAGGTACAGGAAATGTATTCAAAGCTGCCAAAAAGCTTATGTACCAACCTCATCACAACTACTGTTGTTTTTAGGAGGATAACATGATGACAGACTTCAAGTCCATAAAAGACAATTACAAAGGGAAATTGAATGATCTCTTTTACAGATCCAGGATAGAATTATTTTTTTTTAAAAAAAAGTACCAGACTTCAGTGCAGCAAGAAAAACATTGTGAAAACCTTTTTAATGTAAAGATAGAGAAGCACTAGGAGAGATCATAAGGAGTATCTGTCAATGGGCTTTTTGGACCTTTCAGAGCAGATTAATTAAACTTTTGTATACAATGCAGGTACCCTTACAGGGGAAGGACACTTTCATAGAATTGTAGAATAACTTTGATGAGAAGAGACCTTCAAAAATCTCACAGTCCAGTCCCCTGCTATGGGCAGGGACATTCATTTTAATAGTCATGATAGTTTTTAGTTAAACACTGACATTACAGTAGAACTTAGGAGTTATGATTCTGTGACCATATCCTGGTATACTGGGGACTATACAGCACTGAAGTAAAAACCAACCAACAAACAACAACAAAAAAGATAAAAGAGGAGCTTACCACCCATCTATTGGAATTTTTACTTTTAAACATTGACAGCTTCTAAGAAAGATCAAAGAATTTGTTGGTTTGGTTTTTTTTTGGTTGGTTGGGGTTTTTTTCTGTTAATTGTGCTTATAAACAATGATTCCCAGTAGTGGCTGAAAATGGCAATATGTCAAAGGTATCTTCAAGATTATCTTTGATTTTTTTATAGGACCAGCACAATTTTCTATGAACTGTGTTTAAACTTACCCATGACTGGTAGAAAATGTCCTTAGATCTTTTAAATAACTTATTTTCCCCCTACTATCGTAGGCAAGAAACTACTTCAAGAAGAGAGGAGAAATTTCACTTGATTGTTTTCCTGAGATACAGGTTCTCTGTATATTTGTTATCCCAGATAAAGGAGAGTTCAGAGCTGAACTGTTCAGTATGACTTTAGGAGAAATTTCTTTCCTCACCAGGGACAAGCCTTCTGGAAATTTCTTGTTGATTAGAGGTTTAAAAAACATCACCTACAAGAAAAGATTAAAAGTACTGGGACTAATCTTGAGAAAAAATATTGAGGGGAGTCTTCAAACACATCTGAAAGTTATTGCAGGGAGGAAGAGGATAAACTGTTGTCCAGGTCCTATCCTTTGTCCTTTAAAATTAGAGCCAAAAGCAAAGGGCTTAAAGTGTAGGAAGACAAACATATTTCTGTTGATAAGGTTAGTAAAGCACAGGGACAAGAGGCTTCTTGGGAAAACTGTAACGTTCTCTCATGAATAGCCACAATAGGATAATTTTTAAAGCAGGCTAAATAAATATCTGTCGGGAATATTTTAGTCATATTAAGCTGTCATTAGGCTAGAAGTAGTAGACTAAGATATCATCTCACAAGTTCTTTCACAACCCTTTTCTATGACTTTATAATAGACAACTCAGTTTCTTCAGGACTGAAGGTCATGTAGGCAGATCCTTGTCAGTTTTACAATATCAGTTCAGAGCAGAAAGGTACTATATCATTGCGAGCATAGAATGACTGTTCAACCTGTTTCCTGTCTGAGATAGGGTCTTTGCTGCCTTGGTATAGGAAGAGTTCCCCTGGCAGGTCCCTACCTGGTTCAGGTATTAACTAGACAAGCATATGTTATGCCAATATGGATATGTTGAATGGGCTACATTTCCTTTTTAACTACGCTAATAATCTGAGGATTTAGAGACAACAAAGGGAAACAGGCACACAGAGCGTATGATTCATCTGACCTACTTTAGATATCTATTTGAGGAAGTGAATTCTGTCCTTAAAGCACCTATTAATCTCCAAAAGAGCAACTGGAAATGCTATCTCAAATGAAAATGCCTTAAATGAGATTCCCATCCGCTCTCGCTAACCTTATGATGATAAGGTTGATATGAGTACTATATAAAGAAGAATAAACTATATAGTTATAGATAGAACTTTTGTCTCATGATGGTCCTGATAGACGAAGTAACTATTCTAACAGATGAGGGATTTATTTCAGACCTGTAGTGCAGTTTGAGATGGCCTGACTCATAGCTACATTTTTCTGCCACTTTGGTACATTTTATACAAAGTTTTAGCACTTTGCTCATGTTTTTTATCTTTTCTTCTCATACACACAATCTTTCACATATATAAAATTACCAATTCTCAGGCTGGATCCAGCTAAAATCTAAAAACGTTGAGAGGCTGTTCCACTGCATGGCCATTGCAACCTCATGACTGTAACAGAGGACCTCATGAATTGAAAGAGACAAAAAAACACAGAAAAATTAAAACATCTTAGAACTGAATTACTAACTGCATAAACCTCATTGACTTTTGAGGAAGTTTTACTGGTGTGTATTAATAGGAGATCAGATTTTCTGCTGCCAAAATTCATGTTCCTCTTCTTAACATCTACTTCCAAGGAAGGTGAGATTTTATTTTCCTTCTTCTTAAAAATAAACAAAATAATGTTTTACTTATTTACTTTCAGCATGGACATAACAATTTTTTTTTAGACTGTTAGAAAGATAAATAGTATATCTTAAATCAACTTTCCAATCAGAAACTTTTCCAGTTCTATGTGGTTATAGCTACCACAATTCTGGAGCAATGAAATACTAATTATAATTTTATCTCCTCCCCACAAAATAATAAATAAATAAATAAATAAATAAATGTATATAAAATACTTGCCTAGAGCAATAAACAAGTAGAATTTTACAAAGCTGTTCCAGGCAATGTAGGGACTTCATGGTTCACTTACTAAGACCAAACCCCAAATTCAATTGTCTTAAAACACAATAAATTACAGAGCAGAACTTCTGGAATTTTGTTTTAATGGAAGATTGAGAAAACACACAGGATTTCTAGGTGTTAGAGGGTGATAATGTTTATTTTGTATTTAGTACATACTATATTATGAAATATTAGTTAAAATATACCCCTCTCCCTCTCTTATAATTTTTATCTCTTCTGGGTCACTAGGATTTAGCAAAATTGGATCCCTAATCTCCTGTAAAACTGTAACAGTACCTTGCATTGCCCATACAAAATTAATAGAATTACATCAGCAAATCCACTAATAAGAACACTAATGAGAATATGCAAAAAACAGATTATGAACATTACAAAAAATGCAAATTTTATGCCATCAACAAAGAAAAGAAAATGAGATCATTTCTGCTGCATTAAGTGTATTTAGAGCGATGCAGAGGTCATTGGAATCAAAGGAACTTCAGCACATGCTTAAAATTGAGCATGTATAAAATTGAGCTTCAGGGCTACTTCAGAAAAGAGGTTGAAAAAGATAATTAGTATAAACATAAAGATGCTCATTAAATATAACAAAAGCATTGAAAACAGGCTCTACTGCCTATTTCAATGTGTGACATATAGAAAAATAAATTGTGATTCCTACTAAGGTTATACATGTGAAACGATACCAGTGGCAGTATCCAACAGACTATATGTCACCAACATTATACAGAGTGAGAGGCACTGTGTTTTTCCAACCAAAAGAGTCTTGATGGCAGAATCATGTTCAGCATCCATCATTCATTTCCTATGCTATTCTCATTTCCTCAGGCTAAGTGGAATGCAAATCGACCCGGAGTAGATACTGAACACAGTTGTTTTCTAAAGAACATTGCTCATGGCTATGCATTTTTCTTTTACCTTTATAAGAATTTATGGTTGGATTTAGTTGATAATTAACCTTTTGAAATGTATCTCATGACCACCAGGTGCTCCTTTCCTGTAATTCCACCTGTAAACAGATCAGTGGGCAGTTCTGTATATTGCAAGTAACAGACTTCAGCTCCGTCTTCACCAAAACACAGAATGATTACAGGAATGGTTGCTTTGATCAGCTGAGGATTGAATAGAAGTTGGTAAGGAGTTTTATTGCCCAATATTACATGATTTTGCTCTATGCATTTTTCATAAAGCTTTAGAGAATTTCTGTGCCAGCAACTTAAAAATATTACTTATTTGATTAAAGTAAGTCCATTAAAGCCAAGTTAAGCATTAATGTTGGAGCTGAATCTGGTGAGGAATCTCAAGGGCAAAAAGGCTTCTCTAGCACATCAAGAACTTCCGTAAGTATATAAACAGCAAAAGGATGACAAGCGAAAATTTGGGCCCGCTGTTGAGTGAGGCAGAGGTCCTGGTGACACAGTGCATGGAAAAGGCTGAGGTACTGACAGCCTTCTTTGGCCCAACTTTCACCAGTAGGACTGTTCTTTGGAAAACCCAGGCCCCAGAGACAAGGAGGCGAGTCTGGAGCAAGGAAGGCTTAGAGACTGGTCTAGATACAATTTAATTACATGATCTAAGCCAGCTGATAAATCTGGCCCTTATTCTATATCATATATATCACAAATAGTAGAGATATTTAAAGACAATGTACCAAACCCCAAACTTTAATAGTCAGTCATTCTAACATTTTAAATTGTTTCTGTGAAGAAATCCTGTTATGATTGACATGATAAAGGTCCTAGGTTTTTAATTTAGCAGAGCAACTTTCTCACAACAAATATGCAAGTTGTAATTAATTAACTTGCTACTATCTTTATGTCAAAACATTGAAGCAAAACATATGTCTTCACTAAAACCTTTCAAGACTTACAGATAGCATGGATTTTTGAAATAAACTTAACCATATATTCTACAAAAAGTGGCAATAATGAAGTCCTTGGCTATTTAGAACACATTTTTAAACAAAATAAGTTAATTCTAAACTAAAAATCAACACCTACTTTGTACCTTCAGTTTCTGGGGAAAAATAATGCTTTCCGTAGCATCAGAAAATGCAAACATCAGAGTTAAATCTCATTTTAAATTTTAATAGTTGGACTTTCATTGAAGTAATTGATTACTAACATATAAATATTTTATAAGTAATTGTTATAGATTTCAAAATTTTGTCCAAGTCACAGTTTAAAATACATTTATCGGATAGTCTAGGAATATTGATTGTATAGTCGTTACAATCCATCTCAGAACCGTCTTGACTCAGATAAGCTAGAGCACAGGAGCCCAAAATGTCCTTACTGTTTAACTCCTCTCCTGTGTCTTTCCTCTGTTTTACATTGCCTCAGTTAGTTGTGTCAAAGACATACTTGCTGCAGGGAGAGAGACCCTTATAAACGTGGGTTGAACTCATCAATGCCACTTGATCTTGTGGCTCTCGATGAGCCTGTGGTACTTTTTTTTTTTTATTATTTAGCAGTAGCTAGTAGGCTTAATTAAGAAGAAATTGAGCTTCTGGTCATTGCGGTGAATAGTATGTTGGAGGTAATTTGAGGTAACACATGCCCATTTATCAGAGTTTATGATCATCTTCAGAACTGTCTGGACCTAAGAACCCTAGTCACTCCACTACACTTCTGCCAGGACAGAGTTATCTTTCGAACCCATGTGAAATTTCAGAAATTTCAACACTCATTCTAGTTATACTTCCAACAATTCTTCATTGCTTTTCTTCTCAAAATCTTATAAATAGCAGCAAATCCCTTTAGCTTGGGGCCTTATTATTTTACAAACTAGTCACTCTCTCAGTTTCCATAATTTTATTCATCCATAATTTTATTCATCCATGCACTTAGACATGGTGTCCTCATTATTGATAAAGTATATCATACTAAAATGAATGTATATGTGATTGATTTTGTGTTTTGCTTACACATTCCAGTAACTGGCAAAACAGTAGCTGAGCACTCTTCAGTGAGTTTCTTTCAGGTGTGATCTGTACAACTATTTTAAAAACTGCTTGAGCTTTGGACATTTCCACAAAATGGTCATGACTCACTTGTCATGCAGTGGCATCTGCAACAATTAACCAAGCACACTGCTTGTAATTGTAATATTGAGAATGCAAAGTATGTTTTCCTTAGGGTCACTGCAGCCTTGAAAGATACAGTTATTAAAAAGTCAGTCTCTGCAATAACAAAAGTAGACAAATATATACATAGATTGAAAAGAAGCCAATTCATTATTATGTTGACTATTATCATTACTAATGAACAATCTCCTTAATAGTGACTTTTTTTCTCCGACATTTTTTATTTATTCATCATGTTAGCCTTTCTTCCTGAGAACAGTACTGTAATATGGGCTAAACGGTAAGTGGATATATATGCTACAACTTCATTCTTAGAGAAACTGGAAAGAAGAACTTAAAATAATGGAGATGGGGTTTGCTGATGAGGTTGTGAGAATTTTTTAAAAGATAAAAATAAAAAGACACAGCTCTGAAAAGCTGAGATGGAAGAACTTGACATAGTTTGTACGCATGTGTCAAATGAGAGGGAAAAGTAACCCAGGGTGAGAGACAGCCTGGCAAGGAAGAATGTTGTGTACTGGACCATATATATGGAAGAAGTAAAAGTATATTTGAAGCTCATTCATTGAACTTGGGTAGGGAGACAAAAGGAAAAAAAAATCATTAACTGTCTCTCTCTGTGTATTATCATTATGAGCAACAGTAAGTGCCTTGCTGGATGGATTCTGACACAGATTAATATCTAGATGTTCTTTGCATAGGTTGTAAACCTATGTTATATATACGAATCTATATACTTTATAGGTTCTTACACAAAAATTGTAGTTGTGTGAACTTCTGCAGATTTAGTAAACTTTTTATATAAACCCTTGCATGTGATCAAAAAGTAAGAATAACAGTAAACACACACACAACACCCCCTTCCATGAGCTTATTTTATTCATCTATATGTATGTGTTCTGGAGAAAAACATTCAGTTACTTTATTGTAGCCACACAATTTGTCTTTTGAGATATTCAGATCATAAGTCTTACTCCAGAAGCATTAGGCACAACTGTAAAAAAAAAACCAAACAAAACACCAAACCCAAAAAAGCTGTTCTACAGTGCCAGTGAAGCACCCTGTGTTCTGTATGAGTGCTGTCAGCCAGAAAATCTGACCTGAGCATGTTTGAGACAGCAAATATTGAACTATTCCATGGACAACAGTTGCTTCTGCTGGAAAATTTCAGCACAGTCAACTATGTAGCTACCTTGAAACTGTGTACTTTTCTGGAAAATAGAAAGGAGGATTTAGAGCATCTCAAGAAAAAAAGGGAGCTGAACCCAGGACGTTCATGCTCTCCATAGACAAGGAAAGCCTGGTCTCCCAATGCAGACTTGTTCTCCCATGTCTCAAGCAGAAAGACTAAACACTCTTGGAATTGTCTTTTGGTGGTTGTTTATTGAAGAGGTTTATTAGTGCATCTAATTCCAGGAGAGGACTTTGAAAGCCAAGTAGAGGTGTCTCTAAACTAAAGAAAATGCAGTGAATGAATGTCGGAGTTAGAATGACCCCGATATGTCTAGCTCTCTAGCAGATTCATGTCCAGTTTTCAAAACGTTTACAGTTTCTGGCTTGTGGCCTCCACTTGTCTAAGTTTTTGACTACGCAGCTGTGGTATGAGGCTTCCTCCAGAATTGGGAGATTTTCTGTGATGTCAATGATTAGATATTTTTTATTATTATTATTTTTTGTGTTGTTTATCAGTCATGTCAAAGATTATTTTGGTGCTTCCTTTTCAATACGCCTAACAAAAATGACAAGCAACACCTTGCATGACCTACCAACTATATGAGTTGATGGTTGAATGCCATCAAAAATTCAACCACCTTTTATGCATTTATGACTCGCAAAACTACCTCCTTATTACTATTTCAGACTAAAATATTGGTCAGCCTGCCTGACATCCTTCCGTGATTATCTATCAACTCAAGATCACACCTAAAAGACAGCCCTTACTTTGCCCTCCCAAAACACTACCTTCTACTTCCTTTCCTGACTTTTCTGGACAACAATGCCTGTCACTCAAACCCACAACCTGGATGTGATTTCACTGCTGAAATCACTGTATTCAGCAGGTTATGTCTCTATTTTCCTCTAGTAATATCTGCCTTTCCAATTCAACCAAACAGCTAGAATTCCTGTCCAGATTTTTATCAAATCCTACCTAACTAGATTTTTATACCATACTTTTGTCTTGAAAGTTGATTCCTATTGTGTCCATCCAGAACTGTTCTTCCCAATAATACTATTTAGGCAATGTCACCTCTTTTTTTATCCCTTTACTGCTCCTTGGTCTTCCTTGTTACATCAAGCATGAAATGTTTGTTGTTACTTTCAAAGTTCTGCTCTGTTTATCCTCACTTGATCATCATTTCTCATCCTCCTGCCATCAATCTATTATGTCAGCCTATCTTCCCTATTAGTTCAATTTTCAAACACTGCCTTTCTGAAGATCTGGGAGGAGCTTCATATAAATATATTCAGGATTATTTCATTATGTTCCTTTGATACTCTTTATTTCTGTGACTTCTGTTTAAAAACCTGCTGATGAAGATGAACAAATGATCCCCTTTTCTTGTCCTTCTCTACCTCATTGTTTGTATTCCTCTTTTGTATTTCATCTTCGAATTACAGTGTTTATGCTTTGGGAGGTGGATGGTTTGCCAATGCTGTTTTTGTAAAATACCTATCACATCACAGTCCTTATGCTTCCCAGGCAAGATCTGAACTGTCACCTAATTCCTAACATATATCCAAAGTTAAACAAAAGAACAAACACAAATCTCTACTCTGCCTGATCTGTTTAGGGCCTTGGAGACCACAGACATTGTAGCTTTCCTGAGGAATCTTGTTGAAAACTCAGAAATTCTGTCACTACATACGGACAGATCTGGCATCCTGGATGAACAACGGATTTAAATGGATATTTTATAGTTAAATACACACGAGGACCACAAAATGGTATATCTGTGCTTGAGAGACCTGCTGTATTCTGGACTGGAGGGGAAAGTTTGCATTATGTTCTCTAAACTGAAACCTAGACTGGTGGGACTCAAACTTCACGAAATTATTAAATTGTAAAGTAATTAGATTGAGAGTAACAGTACCCTTCACACCTGTTAGACAGAGGAACATTACTTGTTAAAAATGCCAGTTCCCAGAAGGACAGCTACCTCTTAAATGCTGTTGTTCCACAGCCTCTGCAGTCTTACATGACCTGCAGTAAAACTGAAATAAGAGTCCTATGTCTTGATATCCAACGTGCACAGAGGGGACTATGTGCTCTGACCATTTTCTAATCCAGAATCCTAAATGCATTAAGTGTTTTAAGAGCCTGGGTTTATTTTCTTTTCCTTAAGTTCTGATGTCACCCACTCCTCTTACCCATCTGTAATCCCTGTGCCCTAGCAAGTCTGAAAGTAATTCCCAGGTGGCAGCTTCTAAGGTAAGGATCTATGCCTTAATTTCTGTATCCTCTGAATAAATTCGTCCTCAATTATCTTGACTATTCTTATGTGGGCTCTTTGACTTTGTGTATGCTATTAAAGCATACTTATACTCCAATAAGCAATCTGTAAAAAATGTATAATTGGATTCTCTGTGTGTTGTCTCTCATTAACTCTGTCTTAAGTGTACTCTGTTGACAAGTTTTTTAAAAAAACAAAAACCTATTCTGACAGTCAACCTTGCAAATTCGTCCTGAGATCTGCAAGTCAAATTCTGACACTATTTAAATTCTACTAGTGGAGCTTTGTTAATATTTTCTTGATTATTTGTGAACATAAAAAAAAAGAAAAAGAACCAGTTCATATTCTCACAGCTTTATAGGCACTAGAGTGCAGTGCTAAGAAGAATAAAGAAGTAAATATACAATCAGCATAATAAGCATATCTCTACATAAATGAGTAAGTGTAAATCATACTAACTACATGAAGGAACATAACATTCAAATGTAAAATAGCTGTCATTTTAAACATACTATTTCAGATAGAAAATTTAGACATTTGTTCGTGTTCACTATGAAATTAACAATTTTTATGTGACTGCTTTGTAACACCACCTCACCTAAGTAATAAACTGCCCTGTGACATTAGAGAAAATATTATTTTTTTCTGTAACTTTTTGAATGAAAATGCGTATGTGGCAAAGGATTAATAGCAAAAAAGTTACTTTATCATATATATTATATAAATTATGTATATAATGTCAGAAAAGAGGGAAGCAGAAGAAGAGAAAGACAGTATTTTAACTCCAGTTTTGAACTTCTTTCTGTGTTTTAAAGTGCCAGCTGCTGCTGGCAAACTCTAAGTAATCCCAGTACTCAGTACAGCTGGGTCTGAAGCAACCCGAAACACTACTCAAAGCAGCACAAGGGCTGCGCTGCTTTGGCTGTTTCTTCATAGGGACTCCTCTGGCTGCAAACAACTGGATGGAGCTCTGCATATTCTGGTCCATCCTCCTTCCCATGCTCAGTCCTGGCATGTCCCTGATATGTCCCACACTGAGGAATGGGGCAACAGATTGGCTGTAAGGGCATTTGTCCTACAGAATTTTCCGTTATTTAACAAGAATCCCCCTGAGTTCTTTCTATACTGTTTTCTTTCAGGTCTGTGCTACATTGCTATTTTTTAATGAACATTTCCATTTTATTTTTTTTTAAACTGAGATATGTATGGGTTCAGTATGCTTCCTTCTATACCATATATACAAGTAGACAAATGAGCTAATGCACAACATATCTGTCCTCAGTGTCCCTGAGGTACTTGGAAATAAAATCTAATGCTATCATTCCACTTATCTATATAGTTTCCTCTGTCCTTTTGTTGTGATTTACAATACAGTGAGAACTATGAATTAGTACTTTAGTTCCTCCTGCATTTGTTACCATTCTTTCTGATGGGGTCAGTTGTCAGATGAGATTTTCATTAAGGTTTTTGGTTGAATTAAACATGTCTACTGGAAGCACTGATAAAGTGCTTTGTAGGGGGAGGGAATCTAATACATTAATGTATTTTTTTTCCCTGACATCATTTGAGATTTTTAGGAAGTTATTCTTTGTATTACTGTGTTGTTATCTATTGCCCTGTCTGTTTATTAAATGTCCTTTTTTAACTTTTATATCACGAGTAAACTTTTCTTGGAATTTAGATTTTTTTTTTCTAGTGGAGATGAATTGTAGTTATTTTAACTTTCCCCTTTAAATTATACCCTCATTTAAATGTTAAACCTGTGAGATGTTGATTGCAAATTTTTTTCCCCTGCTGTCCAGAAAAGAGAGTTTAAATTATAGTCACTTACTATTTCATGGTTTAAAACCTATATTTACTTAGTACCTGCTTTGATTTCACACGCTCTGCTAATGCCAAAATGAACTAGATTGGCAGTACTTTTTCGCAGCAGAAACCATCATTTCTTCTCATTAACCACCTTTTCTCCTTCTCCCTTAACATGAACCAAAGTAAAACAAAAACTCTCTTTGGATGAAAATCAGGCTGCATTGAAATCACTCACAACACTGTTGCTAATTTCAGTGGAGTCAGAATTTTATTTTTGTTTCTTATTATCCTATTTTATCTTATTATTCCGAAAGGGCCCAATTCAAAGTCAGCAGAAATCAATCTAAAGATTCGTGCTGACATAATTTGGCTCAAAAAGTTCAATACTGTTTGGAGGATGTCATTTAATATTTTCCTTAGCCTAGGAAATGTCTGGAGGAGATAACCTATCTTCATGTACATGCACTGAAGTTTGCATCCTAAACCATAAATTATGGGATTATTTGAGTTTAAAATATGAACCGGCTGCAAGTGAAATGTAATCACATTCATAAGAATGTGGTAGCTGCTGCTCCCCTATCTTGATTTTTAGGGGAAGAAGATAATTATACTGTACTCAATTAAAAGGACAATTGTGATTTTTTAGATAGAAGGAAAGTAAATACACATGCTAGATTTGGACAGACAATTGAAAATTAACACCCCGTGTCTTACAAAAGTATCATGGGGCTTTTAACAACCAAAAGTTGTCACAAGCTGGCTTTTATGTGTTCTCTGAAAACAAAGACAGGCTGCCTTTGATAGCACTTTAATTTTGCATAGCACTGATCTTGACATTGGATGTTTATTTTAAAATATTTTCAGCTGTAATTTTCAGAGAACTGGGATTAAGAAGTGATTGTATCTCTTGCTGAGGGTTATTTGTGCTCCCAGGTACACCACTGAAATTAAATCTACATGAATATTTGAGCTACCTTTTAACTCGTATTACAAGATCAGATTGGCATTCCTAATACTCCAACTGATATTCATTTGTGGTTCTTTAGTTCTTTTCCAGGTGGGTTGGTTTTTTTATTTCCATAATCGATAGTTACAGTAATTTAATCCCCAAGTGGTTCAACCCCCTTGATCTTTGCTATAAGTGCCTCTCCTTCTCCCTAGGAAAAGAGTATTTTCTTAAGTAGGCTTCAGAATAATTCCTTCTCTTTCTGTCTTCAAGCCCCTGGGAGCTTTGATTCCACAGGGATTTCCTATGGAAGTATAATACATATTCAAGCATACTAAAGTTGTGAAACACTCCTCCATAACAGGAACCTCTTACATTTTTATTTTCTCAAAAATTTCTTAAATATGATGAAAGTGCTGTATCAGTAGCACGAAATAGAAATGGATGTGACAAGAACTCCATGCAAAATGTTAGGGTGAATTCTGAAAAGTGTTTTTGTTAATGGGGTCTGATGATTATACATTGTTAAGGCAGCAGAGACATGCATAGTCGAACAATAAATACAGCATATGACATTTCAACTGCACAACTGACTCGAGCAAGTTGCTCACTTGTGTCCATTTTGCAATGTGAGAGCTTTAGCTCCACGTTGCAAGAGATAAGTGGCAGTGGGATTCCGCAGTGGAGACAGAAGAAAAATTGAAAATGATTCAGCCATTAAATTTTACAGGTGCTTTATCAGCTGGTAACACAGAAACTGGGTAGCAGGTCAAAAAAGACGCCTGACAAGCACAGATGCTCACGTGGAAATTCTTCACTAAGCTCGCCTGAAACGTTCCTTCGCACAGAGACACTTCTCTGAGTGCCTCAGTGCTGCCTCAGCAACTGTGCTTCAATGCAAGTTTTCTCCATTTCCTTCTGCTTCTTTGTTCATTTGTTTCTGTTTCTTTCCTCTTGTTTTCCTAAAGTGGATAATCTGTCTTGCAATACTCCAAAGGGAACTGCCAAGAATGTTGTAACAGAAGCCCTTAGAAATACTCCCTGACATTCATAGCTGGTGTTTTAATTTCAAACCCAAAAGAGTGAATTGGGCCTGCTCTGCCTGATTTTTAGTTGAGGCTTATGAAGTCTGCGTGGCCTTATACAGGAGAAGAAAGTTGATTGAATGGCCCAAGCAATAAATAGTTGATAAATAGTTTAATTAGCAATCTGTGGGTGAGTTCCTTAAACTTCCTAAATGTGGTTAATGCCTGTAATTTGATTCTTCAATTTGCACTAATATACTCCAAATGGATGCTGGCCATAAAAGTTATGTATGGGTGTGCACAAAAATTGAATAAAAGAGTATGTTTTTCTTTATCATCTCTGTGTCTAGTAGATACAATTGAGTGAGACACCCATACTGAATAGATAAACACACAGAATTCCTCTTGAATACCAAAAGATGTGCATGCTTAATTAAGAATGGACAAAAATCCTGGTAAGATCAAAGCCTGGTGTACTGTCCCATCCTTTCTTTTATATTTTTATGAGCAGGTTTTAACATTTTGTGCTAACATTTAACATTTGTGCATAACTGTCCAAGAATATTTTTGATGCTAAATATTCTGGTTTAATGTCAATGATTCTTTTTTTCTCCACCAGCTACAACTCTTCATTTTCTTTTTTTTTTTTTTTTTTTTTTTTTAGGTTTAACAAGCTAGTAACACCATAAGGTTCAGACAGGCCACAAGGAGCCTGTCTGTGTTCCTTTGGAAACAAAAAAATCCATTTTGGAATCAATTCAAATAGGACAGCAACATCTGAATTGTTAATCTCACCTTCAAACCATCTCCTTCTGAACTGTAAGTAGACATGTCCTTCTTTGGGCCATGAGGATGATCCGAGGGCTGGAGCACCTCTCCTATGAGGAGAGGCTGAAAGAGTTGGGGCTGTTCAGCCTGGAGAAGAGAAGGCTCCGGGGAGATCTTATTGCGGCCTTCCAGTACCTAAAGGGGGCCTACAGGAGAGCTGGGGAAGGACTTTTTACTAGGGCATGTAGTGA
>VUYV01000040.1:2350275-2427847 GCA_008711295.1 Anarhynchus alexandrinus
ATCCCTGGAGGTGTTCAAGGCCAGGCTGGACGTGGCCTTGGGCAACCTGGTCTAGTGGGAGGTGTCCCTGCCTATGGCAGGGGGGTTGGAACTCGATGATCTTCAAGGTCCTTTCCAACCTAAACCATTCTATGATTCTATGATTCTCTTCACCCATATCTTACTAGCAAGGTATGTTGGTATTTATGAGGGTTTTAGTATTAGTTTCTTTCTGAAGTTGCCTGACATTTTCTATTGCCTTTACTTCTCCATTGCTCTATATTGCAATATTTAAATATTCAGCTCCAGTTCAGATTTTCTAGAATAGTTATTTCATACTGCATTTGAAAAGTGCCTTGTTTGTTGAATAGCAGTAAAAATTTAAACAGAAAGCTCTGTTGTTATTTACATTTTTTCCTCTGTAACAAGGCTGATACCCTTTAGTTATTAGCTACTTTAAAAGTGATTGCTAGCAAACAATTGACAATTTGGACCTTTTTACAGATTCCACAGTAAGGTCTACACTTTTTTTAACCAATCTTAATTTCTTTTCTTAATTAATCACTCCAGTATTGCATATCACTCTTTAACTACATATGTTGAAATGTCACAGCCATTGGTGAAGATTAAAATCTCTGTCTAGTTATTATAATTCTTTATCGAATATATATATTCTTAGTCATTGTATATAGCAGCTATTTCTTTTTTAAAAACAAAAAAACAAAAAAACAGCAGGCTATGAACATTGAGTATGGAGAAAAGCTGCATTACAGAGCTGTTAGGATGAGAAGGAAGAATATGCATTTCACAGACTTCAGGGTTAATTAAGGCAAGCAAAATGTAATTACCTACTTCAGATTTGGCCAAGAGAACATTATGAGAAATACCATACAATTTTTAATAGCCAGTTATGTTTAGGACCTTGTTTCTACATTTTATCTGAAAGATGACATCTCTAGCAATAGGGTTCCATCTAGCATGATACCTGGGCAGTACTAATACAGAGAAAAAATGTCACCTACTCTATCACTCACTAATAATATCTCCTTAAATACTTTAGAGGTCCACGGAGGTCTTCCTTCCATCTGTGTACAGACCGGACTGACCTCATTTAATTTAGGGGTTCTCATGTGATTACAATTTAAACGTGTTTTTCTGCAGCACTACAGATGATTGCATTATCTCTCCCAGCCAGCACTCTGAAATGGAGCAGCACTCTAGAAATAAACCTTTTTCAGGACAATCTACGGTTTGATTAGCATGGCAGTTCAGGGACAAAGGGGCGCCAGGAGTACCTCTTTAATAACCCTCTGCAGTAAACAAAGATAGCGGAGCAGAAGAGGGAGTAGATTTGTCATTGGTGTTGAGGCTTTCCTCCCTCACGTTGAAGGGAGAGGGTGACAAGACTATAATGTTACAGGGAATGAATGGAGTTTTGGCTCTATACCCTAAATATTGGCAAGCATGCACGTTCTGTCTGCAAAACAGCATACTCTGCACCACCTCTAAGCCCACTTGAATCTTTTCCAGTCTGTCTCCCTCTTGCTATCTGACTGCTCAATGGACGGTATATTTGATTCCAGTTTTACAGTTAAGCCAGAACTTCAGCTGCCTTCTTGCAGCTCTCTCTAAGTGCATATAGTCAAAAGCAAACAAGTATACAAAGTATTTTTCTTAAAGCTGGTCAGGAATTTTCAGTTGAAATGTTGTTTCGATAGCAAGCATCTTTTTAAAGAAAAAGAAAAAAATGCTTTTGGTTATTACTATATTTTCATGCCAATTTTCATGACATTTTCAATTGAAATTTTTTTCTAATGTTTTTATTGAAATCATTAAACAAGTATTAGCCAAATAGCTATAGAAATGTTTCAACCTGTTCTTTCTGTAAAGGGAAAACAGTAATCATCCTCTGAATTGTGTCAATAATGTTTTTGTTATAAAAATTTGTTGGAACATTTGAAGACGATTAAATGCTGTTTTGAGTACTGCCCTACATAAAGGTCAAAGTCTGTGTAGTAAGATTTCTTTCCTGTCTTCTATTCCTTCTTACCTCTTCTTTTGCTTATACCTAGGTCTGACATTTTTCCTGCCCTTCCTTGTGAATCTTATTCTTCCTAAACTGTCAGTGGGGTTACTCTTGCAATAGTACCATTTTACTTAAAGGTCTAGACATTGATATGAAAAATCCTTACTCATATTGAGAGATCTATTCATATAATAATATGTACGGAAGTTGATGACAATTTTTTTCTTTTGTGACAATAAATTTACATAGGTATTTGGATTTATAAAATGAATCCTCATTTTCAGCGGTTATAGACAAATTAGCAACAGGCTTGCATTCTATAATAAGTGTTTTTCTGTCAAACTGTTTTATTGTCCTTTCAGTCCACAAAACTTTAGTGCCATTTCCCAGGAGAAAGCCTTCAGCAAACTAGAGATACTTCAGAGCACGGCTAGGTACAGAATACAAGAATTATAAAACTGTCATAAATGTCAGAATGTATTGTAATCAGCAGCACAGTAGCTGTGCCTGGAAACCAGCCATTTATTCTAAGGAGTTCTTTATGGTCTGGTAAATTGCATTAAATTTAAACAAAATTGTAATGACATTTTCTGCAAAATAATATTTTAATAATCCAGGACACTGCCAGTTTCACGGGATTTTTTTTTTTCTATTTCTTTCCCTTCTTTATCTTTCCATCCTTTACTTTATTCTCAGACTTTTATTTTACCATACATAGCCAGCACACACTCTCTTTTTCAGTTATACATACACACTTACCTGCATACTTCTCTGTAATACCAGCACTCTGAATTTAATCTCCAAGTTGCCAGTTTTGCACCAGTGTGACTCCGCTGACCACAGTGGGGTTTCCACAAGCTTAGATAACTGTACAGAAGATCAGAGTGAAAATCATCAACTTTACAATTATTTAACTGGAGTTTTCTGATGTATGAAAGCTAAAGCTCCTAAAATAAAACAACCCCCTCTGCACACAGTAAGGAAGCAAAGCCAAACAACAGAAGAAAATCAATGTGTTGAAAAAAAAGAAAGAAAAGGAGATTTCTGGAAGTGAATAATTAAACAAACAGATGCTAAAACAATATCAAGAAATTCTATATTTCTCTATAGAGAAATAAAAGAACACACAGAAGGCAAAACTGTTAGAAATAAATATTTAATATTTAATCATTAATCAGTATGTAGTCTAATATACATTACTTGTGCAGCTATAAATAGTTACCCATGTTAACAGAATAATTGCCATTCTGTGACAGACTGTATTGTTCATCTCTCTCTCTGCCTCCCTCTTTTCTTCTGTCTCCCCTACCCATCCCTCCTTCCGTTGATTCTCCGTTACGTGCCTTAAACTTGCATCCATCTTTTCTGTTGCTTTTGACACTTTCTGTAGTCAAGTAATGGTGAGTACAGGTAATATATTATTTATTTATTGAGCATTGTGCACACTAGGAGGCAAATTAGTATTCTGTCCCTATCACTCACTGCTAGACACTGCACGCAGATGGAACACATTACCACATTAGACCAGTTAAGAGGCTTTAAATTAGATTTGTGACTTGAAAGTTTGAATAAGAAAACTAATAGAACACAAAATGAAGCAGAGGGAAAATTAGATTAATTATCTACAACATTTGGAGTGAACTGTTGCTGATGCACTGTGTTGTAGAAGGGTATTTTTGTACTGCAAATATGCCTTAATTTTGCCTACATTAAGCTACTTGAATGGTTGTGAAAACACACTTATTTACAGTTTTTAATATTCTGGAGTTATTTTTAAAATTAAAAACAGATCTTTTAAATGTGCTGCATCATTTTGCCCTTAGTTGTTTTGCTTTACTATTCTGAGCAGATAGGATGAATTGTAAGCACCGCAGGGATTGCAGAAATTAATCGTGGAAATACAAATTTGAATTTTAATGCTGAATTAGAGGAAAATTAGGAAAGAATTTTTAATGTAAACTTGTTAATTTTGTGTCATATTACACTATAAGACAAAATTCTGTATTCTGTGAATGCATCAATGCAGCTTTTGAACAGCGAACTGTACACACAATGCAAAAACAGATACATTTTTTTCCCCTCCCTTCCCATTTTCCCTCTCACCCATATGAAAAACTCTCACATTCAGTCGGGAAAAAATAGCAAAGAATAACACAGGCAGTAGCCAAATTGCACATTTACAAGTCTGCTTTATCATCATCTCAGCAAAGGCTGAGCTCTTGTTTCATTTCTGAAACTATTTCCCAGTGATTTAGGCAATTCAGGTAGACTGAGACAATTCACCTGCAAATAGTATTGAGTTCAGGGACCCTACATTCTTATGTCACTAGTGTTTCTTTTATTTGTTCCTAACTTCTTTATTAAGTGAGACTGCTGATATTTAATAAAAGCAATTTAACTTGGAATATCAGAAAATGTTCAAACAAACCATAGCCTGTCCCAAATGAATTTCAACAGTTTTGCTATATATTATTGCTTCTTATATATTTGTATATGTTTCTTTACATGAACAGTCTACATCTATTGTAAACACTTATTTTTTACTATTTTCATATAATTTATTTCTTCTAGGTTATTAAATCATAAAAATATTTTCTACAGTGCTTGGACTTTTAGGAAGAGGGGTTAAATGAATAATAAATAATTCCTGTGCTTATGCAAAAAGAATGCATATTAAGAAGTACTATACAACACTGGTGGATTTTTTTAAATGCAGTATCCAAAAACTGAAATAGAAGTTATGGATGAAGAAAAATGAGAGATGTGCATATTCATATATGCACAGTTGCACCATATACACCCACACATATATATGTATGATTGAAACATGTTTAAGATGCTTTGTCAGGTGCCCCAAACATATATTTGCTCTTCACAAAATATTTGTTTTACTAAAAATATCTGAATTAAAATGAGAGTTTGTTGCATGTTTGTGGTGTTGTATTTTCAAAGAATAAAGATTTATTTTTTTTTAATGAGGAAATAATATGTAATATATGATAACTAAGGAATTAAGGAAGTTGATAAGGTAGATAAATATCAGTGAAGAAATATGGTGAAAAGAAATAGGTATGAAATGTATGTACTTCTGATGTATATACATCAGAACCACATCTAGTGACGTTTACTGATAGTGTTATGACTGATACTAGACAGACATGTCAAAATTATGTATCATGATGCAGAAAAGGCAGAAGTATTTAATAAATATTTATGTTCTGCATCAGCAGGAAAACAAGAGCAAAAAAAACCCCTCAGAACAAAACAAATGGATAGGTATTGGATTTTATATTGATAATTATATTTATTAAAGTGTATTAAAAATGTAATGAAATTAAGCATTTTATTAAAACGCAAACCCAGAATACACAAATTTAAGACTTTTTCAAAAAGTTATCCAGAAATGTATGTGAGCTGTTTAAAATAGATGTTTTCAAACAGGAACAATGGAAAACTCACAGAGTACCTGAAAAGAGCTGAAATGCTGTACTGGTGTTTTCAAAGGTTATACGAGGGGAGATTAAACAACATCTAGGTTGATATCAATCTCAGACAGTTATCAAAAAGCTGATTTGGATGCAAGCAGTAGATAATTAAGATTCAGTAACATTCAACAGTAATGTCAGCCAATGAGGTTTAATGGAAAATAAGCCTTGTTATACAAACTGTTTAGGGTTTTTTTATGAGATTACAAGCTCAGTTGATAAAGGTCAATGTGCTGAATAAAATATTCAAGCTTCTGTAGGGTACTTTGTTTCACGTCACATGACCTTCTGGTTTTAAAAAAGTTCTATTATAAAAGGAAGATATCTATATTTAATGTACATGTAATTGTCTCTAGTACTAGGTTGTGATAAGAAACTGCGATGAGAAATTATTAGTCACTATGGATGGATGTTCCTGTGATTTCATACATGAATTTATCTCAGCCCAAGGTTGTTCACTGTCTATATTTTTATTTTAGAAGAAAATATAAATGAACAGTGAGTAAAATTAATGAAAATACCAGAATTGGTAAAGTGGCAATAAATAAATAAATAAATAAATAAAGAGGTATATAAGAAAAACACATTAAGGTAAGATGTATCGTTTAGTAGAATGAAGTACATTTTAACACTTTACTTTTTAACATGAAGGGGTGACAGATTGTGTCAGAATAGACATCAGATCACACTAGTAGGCTTTGAGCTGATCCAACAACTAGATAGTTATTCAAGTTGCAGGTTCCACAGACTTCAAAAAAACCACAGAGGTCTTCTTTCTACCTTACCTGTGCACTGGAAAGTGAGGTTGGTTTCTTCCTGTGCTGCTTCCAAGAAGAATGGAGGAAGAATATATGGTAGAAGGTACAGCTGCCAAGCTGCCACTTCGTGGCATTTGTCACCTACAACCCTGCTTTCCCTGCTGTCACTGTCTACAGCTAACACGATCCTCCCAAGGTTTTCACTCTAATCCTTATTTTCAGTTTGGTCTGTCCCTTTCTACCTCCCCTTTTCATCCTCACAGGTGTCGAAACCTCCTTTTTGACTGCATGTGAGAAAACTTGAGTGTACTGCTTCCAAAGATAACCAACAGAATTCGATTATCCAGATGCGATTCAGAAATCAAACTTCGTCACCAACTGTGCAAGGAGAAAAGTAGGACTATTTCTGCACTGCTATATGATATTAATGAAGCTATTAGTTGACTGCTATGACAAGTTCTGGTGCTTGGACTTTAGAAAAGATGTTGACAATTTAGAAGGGTTTGAAAATAATTACTGGAATGGGGAAGGCTGGAGAAAATGCTTCATGCGGAGAAGCTGCAAAAGCTCCATGTATTGAATTTCTTCAAGGACATGACTGCATCACAATCTACAAATGCCTAATTGAGAAACTTTGTGGCATTAGGCATAATGAGGTGCAGTGGTTTGAAGGCAAAGCGAGGTAAATTAGACTAGATACAAAGGTCATTTCAGAGACATCTTAACGGACTTCTATTCCTTTTAGTTTCAAAATTAAACTATAAAAAAAAAGACCTCAAAGAGAAGTTAGCAACACAGTCACTAAATGTGTTTCTCTGGTCTGTATTACATAAAATAAATCACATTAACTAATTCTAACAGTCTCCTTGGTGTTAAAATCTTAGCAATTCTCCATATACAACCTTCACTCTCTTTTGTATGCCTGGCACTTTTTAGCTAACGGTTAAGAACATTGGGACGGGCACTTGACAAAACAGCTACACACCTACAGTGCATTTTCTGTGGAATTTGGAAACTCAGCTGAGGAAGTTTTCCAGAAATATGCTGCTGAACTGATATGGGTACCTACTTAAGGTGAAGAAGTCTTCCTAGTTGTAACATAGTGTCCTTAGTTGAGCTCAATGTTTACGTGTTTACATCCTCCATAAGACCAGGAGATACACAAACCAGCCATCTTGGCCATACGGCTGCTCCATATGTGCCATAGCTCTAACACCCACAGCAAATCTGGCCAGCTGGCCAATCTAGACTATTTAATTACCCATATTAATTTCAGAACATGAGCTTTCTTGGCTCTGGATTGCACCATATTGGGTAATTGTTTGGTGTGGTCTTGATGGTTTGTAATAAAGAATTTTGTCCCAGAACCAGTTGCCAGAGCAAGACACATTTGTTCCTTTAACTTCTGGCTAGACACAGACCAGAGAAACACCACTACATTACAAGGATATTTTGGATTATTTTCATCATGCAGATGAAACTTCTCTTTTCTTATATTGAATGATACTATATAGGGTTCCTGTAGGGTTCCTCAAAAAAAGTTTAAAATTATGCAAATCAGAGACTGTTTAAAAACTTTTATTCAGGGTGAATGGAATCTCACTTATCCACTGGGATAACATTTGTGACCTACTATTTCTGTGTTTTATCCATGGATGTCATAGTAGTTCTTTTGGTTTCATTTGGGATTGACTCATGTGCAGGCCGTATTTATTCTCTAATTTAATGTATGTCTTTAGTTAAGCTGCCCCATCTATGTAGTACAACAGCATGTCATCTTTGAAGTGAGAAAAAAATAATTTCTGGCATCACACATAGATCTGGTTTGTATACAACAATTTTAGGTTTCAGAAATTATGTTGAGAAGTATGTAAGTACCTGAACTTCTAAACAGAGAATTTTGATCTGCTTTTCTCCATTTTAACAATCACAACCCTTTTTTATTATTATTGATATGCTACCCTATGCACACTTGAAATACATTTTCAGAAGGGTTTATTTCATACTACGAGATCTGTCAGAGCCCATGCATACTCCCTTCAATTTGTCAGGTTTACCTGTTTCAAGATAGGAAAGGCTATCGCATCTATTCATTTTGCTTCTGCTCATAATATTCATCAGATACTAAATTTCTATCTAGAATTTTTAAGCTAAGATTAACCATAAGCATGCTTATTTTTTACCTATATTTTTCAGTTTTTCAGGGGGATACCTTACTACAAAAATGAATGTTTATCTGTCACTGCTGCAAAATATGTATCCTGTTCAAGAAAAGAATCACATCTACAGTTCTACTGAAAAGAATCGTTAAATAAGTTATACAAGCAATAATACACATAATGATGGGGGAAATCTGCACTAAAAAAGGTAGGCCACATTTCTAATGTTCAAGGGTTTTTTTTATTGCCCGTTTTTATCACTTGTTTAAATGTGAAATTAAAAAGAAAACTACATAAACTCAATGTGCTATCATGATGATCAAAGAAACATTCTGATCTCAGTTTCTTATGAAAGAATTATCAGCAAGCAGAGAAAACAAGGAGAGAAAGAGGAGACAAGGGAGAAAGAACACACTGTGTGGGGCCATAGGTTAAAGGAAACACCTTATTCTTACATATCGTGAAGAGGACTAGAAGATTGCAAGTAACATTATGCCAAGCTTTGGTGCTGACTCAAATCATTGAGGGTCCCACTGGAGTAAGGGTAATAACAAGGTGAGAAGGTAACAGAACAAGTAATGAAAACTAAACTGTATGGTTCGCAAATGAAAGGAAAGTGTTTGAGACATTCAGAATCAGTGAAAGACGATTTTTAGGTGGAGTATAGATGAATGGAAAGAGTGTTACATGCTGAAGGGAAGAAACAAATGTCAGTAAACAAAACTGATAACTAACATTATAGTTAGATAGGCACTAATGTGTTAATAATTTGTTAATAGAAAATAGTTATAAAGGTATTATAAATATTTATAACACTTTATTATTGTTATGAAACTTGACAGAGACACTGAAAAGTCTGAAGTAAGAATGCATGTGTGACCAAGAACGTATTAAAACTGTCTTGAATAACACTTGGAACAACAACATTAAGATATCATTTCTTAAAAGAATGTTAATCTGCATCTGAAGAAAAACATACCCTGACAGGTCATCCACAGAATAACAGGTTTCCCAAGAAAATATGATTCAAAGATGTCCAGCTTATCTGAGAATAGGTGGTCACATGATGAGCAGATTATTTAAGAAAATATCCATTGATGTGTTATCAAATTAAAGAAAATGGAAAGTTATTCCTTCTGGTCAGGATCACATAATTTAACCTTGTGGAGAATAACCAAAATTGGCCATAACTGGTTGCATAGATGAGGTTACTGCTACAGTGGGCATGTCAGGCTGTGACAAATCTCAGTCGGTTGTGAAAACACCACTTTTCTTCCTAATCAGGTATGAAGAGTTGATCGTACTGATACCCTGAACTGTCTTGCTACTTCTGTAAGGGTTGTCTTACTGTCATCAAAGGGAACAAAATCTTAGTATCTCACCTGAAATTCTGCTGGCTGTGCTTGATTTGTCTGCTTACCCATCCTTGAGGCTTAGTCTGTCTGCAAAACTTGGTGCAAAATTTACTGGAGAATGAAACCTATCCAGCTTACAGTTTAGAAGAAAAAAAAAAAAAAAAACAGAACGATTCACTAATTTTTAACACCAATTCAAATGGAAAAAGAAAAGAAAATAGGAAGAGGGGGAAAAAAAAGAGACAAACAAAATCTTAAAATATCAAAAAATGTTAACAGTTCAAGAACAAGACATTTAATTTTTTTTCAGGTGCAAGTCACAAATAAACTTAGATCATTCTGCAATTACTTTCCTCTGGGACTGTTTAATTTGCTCTTGCTAAAGTAGTTTCACTTGACACACATTTTAGATGTGAGTGAGTGAAAAAGAGAATTATTCAATAAACTGGTGATTAAGCACCTTCACGGACTGGAAAGAAGCATATCGCATCCACATTCTACTTTTCTGGACATACAGTAATGTAAATCAAAGGACCTTATTTAAGAGAGAAGTTAAGCTTCAGTCCAGTCTGTGTTTCAGATTAGATAAAAAGGAGGTTTGTAGTTCTGTCCTCCCAGGAGAATAAGTGAATTAATGAGCTAGAGAGGAAAAAAGAGGTCCCCATCTCCGTTTTGCTTTTTTTGTCTGTTTTCTAATGACTTTTATTCTTTGGTTCTAAATGCAGTTCTTGGGTTTGTTTTCTGTTTTATTTTGTTTTGATTCAGTCGCTTAATAAAAATTGTGGGTTTTTTTAGTTATCCAAAAAGCATAAGATTTAGCTTGTAGGCCCATCTAATTTCCCTTTCCTAATCCAGCTGAGCTCCTGAATGTGTATATATACATATACACACGCACACACATACATATATGCATATCAAAGGTCTAGGAAAGCTTGTAGGCTAACTGCAAATTTGTGATTAAAGAGCATCCATACTATGGTTCAGATTATTTTAATTCCTTGTTTATTCACATTCCCAAATATAGGCCCAGCAGCTCCTTTTCTCTTCTTCCAAATGAGCAGCAAAAATAGTGAGAAGGCCCTAGGAAGAGCTTATGATTGTACACCGCAGAAGAACTTTTTGCCTTTCGAGTATAATGATTCAAACTACAAACACGAAAGGCAGCCAGCAAGGACTGAAACTGACAATAATGATGAAAGGAAGGACTTATTTAATAGAAAATGTGGTATAATAAGGTGAGGAAGAAAAAGGCTATCACTGTTATTTAGATGTTGGATATGTAAACAGAGACATTTGGAGACATAAAGCCAGAGAACTGGCAGTCATGGAACTGTAAATATTGAGAACAACCAGGAGGATCAGAAAGAAACAGTGAGATTAAACTGTTCATTAAAGATAGGGTAGCAGTATGCAAAATACTGTTTCAAAGAGTAGAAGAAAAGGGGCATTTTTAGAGTGGTGCAAAGAGTATTAAGAAAAAGGAATAAAACTGCATTCTCTGAAAACAGTGCTCAGTTACAAAGTTGTGTCAAATGTGTAATAGGGCAGCTCTTATTGCTTAAATAATTTAAAACAAGACAGAATAACATATTTTGAAATAATATTGTACCAGGAGGAGGATGAACTAGTAGACCTTATTCTTTTAAGATCTCTCTGTCACTTCTGTACTCTATCCTAATCCAATTTAATTAGTTATGAAATCATTAATCAATAGGGTCTTTTCTGCCAGCTCAAAAATGGGAAATTCTGAAACAGTTATTACAAAAATGCTATATATATAACATACATAAAATTTTTATTTCTGTTTTAATAGATGGTACTACACTCTTTCCTTAAGTCTTTCCCCAGATTTGTGTTCTGAAGTACAAAAGTTCTTAACATTCTTTGGGGAATAACATCAGGTCGGTATTAAAACTATGGGAGTCTCTACTGGATTTTCTGTGGATTGTGGCCCTTGGCATTAATATTTTTTTTTAAATGAAGCAAAATATTAATTTTGAAATAAGGGTCAGAGTTCTGCTGTTCCTAAGACAAACCAGCTACAGCTGGTTNTAATTTTGAAATAAGGGTCAGAGGTTCTGCTGTTCCTAAGACAACCAGCTACAGCTGGTTACTGTAGGCAACCTCATACTTGTTTTTCTTTAAGAAAGACTGGCACTAGAGAGGATATGATAAGATATACTCAGATGGCTGAACTTGTCTGTAAATGACAATATGAGAAATGACAAAATGTCTTTGAGAACATGAAGCAGCAGTGCATGTACGGGGGTTAATTTTATACAGGAATCATTTGCATTGCAAACACTGTTTTGGGGCAAGAAAAAGGAAGATTATTAAAGATGTGGTATAGACAGAACGACATATACTAGTGTTACTGAAACAACTGATGTTAAGAAAAGAAAAAAATGTGCAAATGGGTTATTTAATATTATTGGTCTTTGAGACGTACATCTGAATTCCAAAGAAAGCAATATTGTCTCTGATATATTATAAACAGACAACTTTAATGGTAAAGCACCATTTGTCCTGTGCAGTCTTGATTTTAAGCTTTACATTGTGTGCTTTTGCATAACAATAGGTTCAAAATTAGCTTTCCAAAATTTTTAAGAGCAATCATTTCCAGCAATGACAATGACAACCACTACTAAGCAACCATTTTATCCCACTGACCTAATCATGAAGATAGTTTAGCAGAACACATTTAAAGAGCTAGTCTATATGATCCTGATTTAACAAATACTGACACTTATGCCTAAACCTATTCTTATTTTTATATACTAAAGGAAGTCTTTAGCTTAAAAGAATAGGTTAATTTTCAGTTAATCACATAGATAAAAGCATGTGTTCTGCTGAATATCAACTCTAACCAAATGTCCCCTTAAAAAGACCACAAATGTTTTTTATAGCAGTGGTATGAATTTATGTATCGTTGGCATAACAAAATTAAAATAAAACCCAAACTTTTTTACCCTTTATCTTAATCAGAATGTTGTATTGTCATAGACTTCAAGCAGCATAACAATTAAGAAATGGATTAAAACAAGAATCTTAAGGCATTGGTATTTTTTTTTTTTTTTCATTTTGAGAGTAGATGTCAAATCAGCTGTTTACACTCCAAGAAGGGCCTTAGCATGTTCTAGAAGTTATTAGTGTCTCTTACTGGGTTCAAAATCTTTTGATGTGTCCTGCATAAGGATTTGATGTTCACCTGCTAAATTAAAGAGGATTTGAAAACTGAGGTTTTGATTGGGAAATCGTGAAGATATTGCTAAGTGATACATTAATCAGCTTTACTGTTTATATAAGAAAGTTTTTGTGGAGTTCTACAGGTAAAGAGCGAACTTCCTGAAATATTCCAGAGAAACAACAAATTCCAATGCAAAATTGTTATGAACAGGTATAAGAGAAAAGGTTTCGCATTTCTTCATAGCACTCACTCTCTTTATACTGCTTTGACTGACAGTGACATCAATTCAGCAACAGTATGTTTTTTTTTCTATAGAGGAGACTCTCCATTTTCAGCAGACTTTGCCAATAAAGGCAAAAGTTAGAAGCTTTGAATCAGGGACACAGCTAGGATTAAAATCTTGGTTCTTCAGCTAGCAGGAAAATACTGCATAACAGTTTCAAATTGGCTTTCTTATAAAATTGCAACATTAGAATTATAGTGGACCATCAGCTGTGTAAATCAGTCTTTCTAGAGTCAAAATGTCAGTTTACTCTTCATGAATCAATTTTAATCCTGAAATAAGCAGGCACCTTTCCAGCTGAATTTACCGAGAGTGGCAGCCCTGGTCTATGATTAGGCACATTGGTCAACATTCATTGTAGCAAATATAACTGAGATGCCTAAAACAGGTGAAGTCCAGTTTCTGTGCACTTTCTCAAATGCTAATAGTGAGAGAGATGGGACCCTTCAATAGGCATTTTGTGAGGGTGCCTGCACACTCACCCTTGACAGATAGCCTGGATAACACCTAAATAACAATGTGAGTGCACATGGTGTGTATGGAGATTGAACATAGACAAAACTCCCTGAAGGGTGATTGTACTAAAAATGGTCACGTTAAGGACCTGACTCCAGCCCAGACAGGGCAGTGCAGCCTCACAATGGGGCACTGGGAAGAGTCTGTACCCAGCACAGAATCACAGAATCACAGAATCACAGAATGGTCAGGGTTGGAAGAGACCTCTGGAGATTATCTAGTCCAACCCCCCTGCCAGAGCAGGGTCACCTACAGCAGGTTGCACAGGACAGCGTCCAGACGGGTTTTGAATGTCTCCAGAGTGGTAGACTCCACAACTTCTCTGGGCAGCCTGGCCCAGTGCTCTGCCACCCTCAAAGTAAAGAAGTTCCTCCTCATGTTAAGATGGAACTTCCTATGTTCAAGTTTGTGCCCGTTACCTCTTGTCTTATCACTGGGCACCATTGAAAAAAGACTCTTCCCATCCCTCTGGCACCCTCCCTTTAAGTATTTGTAAGCATTAATAAGATCCCCCCTCAATCTTCTTTTCTCTAGACTAAAAAGACCCAGGTCCCTCAGTCTTTCTTCATAAGAGAGATGTTCTAATCCCTTAATCATCTTTGTAACTCTTTGCTGGACCCTCTCCAGCAGATCCCTGTCTTTCTTGAAGTGGGGAGCCCAGAACTGGACACAGTACTCCAGATGAAGCCTCACCAGGGCAGAGTAGAGGGGGAGGATGACCTCCCTCGACCTTCTGGCCACGCTCTTTTTGATGCACCCCAGGATGCCATTGGCCTTCTTGGCTGCCAAGGCACACTGCTGGCTCATGGTCATCCTGTTGTCCACCAGGACTCCCAGGTCCCTTTCCACAGAGCTGCTCTCCAGGAGGTCAGCCCCCAACCTGTACTGATGCATGGGGTTATTCCTCCCCAGATGCAGTACCCTACACTAGCCCTTGTTGAATTTCATAAGGTTTCTCTCTGCCCAGCTCTCCAGCCTGTCCAGGTCACGCTGTAAGGTGGCACAGCCTTCCGGCGTGTTAGCCACTCCTCCCAGTTTTGTGTCATCAGCAAACTTGCTGATGGTACACTCTATCCCTTCGTCCAGGTCATAGGGTGGTACACTCTGTCCCTTCATCCAGCAGTAGGGTGTCAGCATGGGGCTAGCACCCACCTCACTGCTGGGCACAGGGAAGCTTGTGGGGGGCTTTCTCACACAGAGCTGGAAGGCTCACATCTCCCACAGGGTGTGAGCAAGTGGGGAACCTGCTTTCCTGGGAAGGGGTACTGGCAACTTCTGGCTGGGGGGCAGGGGAACCGTAGGGGGATCTTAGAATTCTCTAAGGTTTAGTAATGGAAGTGCGTTTAGAAACTTGTAGGTGCTTATTAACATTTTGTAAGTGTCTAGCATTGTGGTTTAACTGTTGTTTTACTGATATTGATCCTGAATGTATAGCTCACTGATTGCTGGTTAATTATGTGTCGTTAATAAATCACTAAACTGCTTTGATCCTAATTTAGCTTAAACTATTTGAACTGAGCAGTTTTTCCCTGCAACAAAATTCAGCGCATCTAAAACCTGAATTATCTCCTGGACTCTTTGTTGTTCCTCTCCATTAGCAATAGTGTTTGACTGTTGTAACTTAGGAGCCTTAGAAAAAAGATTGAACTATACCTGAGTTATTGCGACCAGCAACATAGAACATGAATAGATATCAGCATTGCAGAGAATGAAGTTGCAAGTCTTCATCCACAGAGTAAAGAAATTATCACAACTGGAACAGCAATCCCTGGGGCAGGGACACCTAAATGAGAGCAACTGTGCTTTTAAAGTCTTGCACTGGAGCAGCGTACTGTTTCCCGACAGTAAAAGATGGTTGCTAAAATCTCTCAAGCTTTATTGGAGTTGCTAAGCAATGATCAGAAAAAATGCTACAGTGGTCTGCCAATGCCGTTTAAGTTTTTTTGTTTTGTTTTTGTTTCTGTTTTTTCCCTCAGGGGTGAAGAGGGTTGCATGATCATGAAGGAGACGTTCTAACTGATGGGCTTTTTATTGCAAAGCAAAGACTACAGACAAGTGTAAACACATCATGAAAGCGTTTCTGTTTTACATAGATCAAAAAAAGAAACAGAAGAATTAGGTGGGGCTTTCCATAAAGGGACCCAATAAACAAATTATTTCAATTATCTCATACAAATTAAGTAGGTCTGGTCTCAGTTAGGGCATGTAGCCAGGGAGCAAAAAGGCGCAAGGGCCCTACGCAGAGAAAAAGGTCTGTTAATTATGAAGTCTGGCAAAGGATCTTTTCTTTCAGATCATAGCAAGCAAATACCTTTTAGCGTTTCCCCTACTGATTTTTATTTTACTCTTTCATGGTGCTACACAGCCATTTGGATGAAATTAGGCTACAAAACTATTTTGTGCAGCGGTCTCTTCTTTTCCTTTAGTCTGGCTATCAACATCTCCTGTAGAAAAACAACGGGCATGTTGCCCCAAGCTCTACCTGCTGTGCGCACAGCCAGCCCTCCTCCCCCTCCGCTGTCACTCCCGCTGAGGCTAACAGCAACCATGTGTCATCCCAGCTCCTCTTAAACTCGTTGATCCTCCTGAGAAGATCCGCCTGTCTCTGCAAATCTGTTAGCTGATTGTCTCCTACCATAACTAACTGACAACACTTAATGCATTTTCTTACCTGTTCCTTCTTAATATTCATGTGCACTGCATATACAATATGCACTAAGTGCAACTGGTGGCATAGCAGATGGATAGAACAAAAAGTATATATATTACAGGGGAAAAAAATCATGGTGTTTTTTGTCCTTTTTTTTGCCCTTCTAAATAAGCAATATACTTTTTCCATTTTGTTTCTATTCAAAGCCCCTTGGTACCTAAACAAGATAGCACAGTTTTAAACATAGATTTCTTTGTATTTATTACATTTTAAATAAGAACTGTAGCTTTTTATTGCTCACATTTTTCAATAGCTATTACATTTCAATTCTGCCAGAAAGACTCAATTCTGTCTGCCAATCAGTGTCAACAGCCAATCTCATCAATGTAACTGGACACTTATTTCAGAAAATTAACTTACGTTCTGGTAAACATTATTGATTATGACAAGTGATACTGTATGATTACTAACTGGGTAACTTCAAACATATGGAAAATCTCATTTCTGATTTCTTTGCAATGTGATTATTCAGGAGAGCAAGTCATAGTAGAACATGGTGTAGCATATAACAATCATTTAAATATAAAATAATAATTGCTGCTCTAGTGGTACCTCGATATGTAATTACACACACAAAATTTTAAGAAGTCTCAGATTGCATATCCCCATGGCAGACAGCTACTTCCATGGGGAGCGTTTCGTAAATGGAGGAAATTAACAGGCTAAAAGCCAAATTATGACAGAAACTGACAAAAGCAAGGGGAAAATCAGTGTGAAGGATAATACTCCAGGCTTGACTTGTTCCATTATACTTAGACATTACAGGGAGGCTCTCAGGTCACTGAATGATTTGTTCTGCAATACCTGTAACTGTGCACAATAGGCTAAGTGAAAGGCAGTATCCATCATAACTTTGAATTGCCTTGCTTTTGTCAGTTTGTGCTGTGCCTTTAACATTATTTAAGTATACTACAGGGACTATTATTATTAAAGCCAGATTGGTACTGAATTACCCAACCTCCCTGCAGAACTAAAAGAACAAAAAAATGCCAGGTGTGTGGTACCTATGTTTATTATCCAAAACTGAATGCCTAACCCTGCACTTAATTTTGCTGTGTCAATTAATTTGTTTCACAGACATCAACTGCAATATTAACGGAAGGAGGTCAAAGAGGTATGAGGAAAATATTGAGCAGCAAAGCATGCTTTTTTTTTTTGTGAATTATTTCATCCCTGTCCCTCTTTTGCTATAATTCAAATAATTATTATACAGGTAAAATGGTTTTGTACTTCAGGACATTGATGAATGATGATGCAAGGACTGGTGGGTAAATGTACACTATGAAAGTGTCATCTTTAGGGTGTGGGGGATGACCCTATGATTTCAACAGCAAACATGCAAAAACTCTTGAACTAATACGAAGTTATCATGAAGTCAGAAACTCTAAAATTGGGTTAATTCATTGTTTAAAAAAACTAGTGTCTAAATCCACCAAAGATAATGAATGTTGTAGCACCTTTCTGATAGTGGTTTCCTATTGGGTGTCACAGATGCATGGAGAGTGCTTCCAAACACCATTTCAGGAAATCTGGGGACTTAAGATGGGGCTTAAACACAATAAAAAAGAGTAGATATGAATGTACTGCTGTCTCCCAGGTGAGTGTCATAGCCACTGAACTACATGGTACATATAAGCTATCTCACTCCCATTGGCTCTAGCCCATTCCAATTCAGAGAAGAATTTGGGTTTAAAATCCTGATGGTATTAAGGCTCTAAGTAGGACATTATTGAGACTCAAGGTGTTGTACAAATGCCAACAGCTAGGAGTTTTAGGTGTGTGCAGGGCTGGATAGGACCTAATTGATATTTTAACATGTACAGAATGAGAGAATCAGTTGAGGTTGGAAAGGACCTCTGGATGTCACCTGGTCCAGCTCCCTGCTCAAGCAGGGACACCTAGAGCAAGCTGCCCAGGACCACATTCAGACAGTTTCTGAATATCTCTAAAGATGGAGACTCGACAACCTCCCTGAGCAACCTGTGCCAGTGATTGGTCACCTTCACAGTAAAAAAATTTTTCCTGATTTTCAAGAGGAAGCTACTGTGTTTCAGTTTTTGCCCATTGCTCCTGGTCCTGTCACTGAGCACCAATGAAAAGAACCTTGCTTCATCTTCTTTCCATCAGCATGTACCCGTACTTTGGGGTTAATCCTCCCTAGGTGCAGGACTTGCCATTTCCTTTTTGGTAAACTGAATGAGATTTCTCTTGGCTTTCCATATTAAAGGAAAGCAGTAAAATCTTGCTTTGTCATACCTAACTTTGGGAAGCTAACTAACTTCATGCAACTCAGATAAAAGTTTAGATTAGAAGGAAAGAACCACAGTTCCCTACACAATCAATGGTAGTACCTACTTGCCTCCAGCAAGTGTGGAGAAAGTTTACCATAATCTGAACACGTTGACGTATAAACACATTTATAGGTTTCTAAACCCGGAACAGTTTAGGAGATCTTTTACGTGTAGTTTAGATTGTCATTATTCCAGAGAGTAGCAGTCTTCAGAAGGCAGAACAAAATCAGTCAGAGATGTTGATGTTGCAGCCCCGTCTTCTGAGTTTCATTTGCTGTGGTTGTGTGTCAATATCCCAGTATCTCTGGTAAGGGTCAGTCTGGATCCCCAAACCTTGCTCGATTTAGTCCTGAGCCCTTGTGTTTCAAAAAAAAAAAACAAACCAAAAAACCAAAAGAAAGAAAAAGACATTATATTTGGTGGATTTGAGTCTGGTACTCAGCCTCATGAGCTTAAAAACTTATTTCATGCTGGTTTACATAGGACAATTGTCCTGTGTACAGAAAATTGAGCAAATAAACAATTGAGAAAGCAATTGTGTATTTATTTTTATTTTTCCCCCTAAGGGGGAGTATAGCTTCCAAACTAGATATTGCAGTAATTGTTGCTAGGAACAAATTAGTACTTGTAGCCTTGTTCATCAGTTCAATTCATTATCTGGAAAAGTGTGTAAGCCACACAAGAAAAACACATAAGTAGTTAATGCAACAGTGTTGGAGTCAAGTAACAGCAATGACTGCTGAGAATTAACAGAACCGTGTGATAATATGTTTTGGGACTAATAAAACAAAGCACGATAGGAATGAGAACACTAGGAAAGGGTTTGGTAGGTGGAGAGGATTAGCTCTCAGAGACCATGTCTACCTGATGTATTGCAGCACAGCAATGTGGCAGAGGTGTCAGAAGTGCTACCGATATGAGAGGTATGGCACACTTCCAGGCTAATATACCTGTTCCTCAGTTATTCTGCATCAGTATGGTTCTTTCTACATGACACTGTATTGTGTCATATAAACATATCATTACATTTAAGCCAGAGAAGATACTAGAAAAGAGGCTGTGGGAGAAAATGCTCCAGAAACAGGAAGGCAGCTTCAGTGTCCTATTATATTTTGTTTTCACAGAAGTCAACAGCATGTTTCCCACTGACTTTGGTGGTGCACAGTCAGATTGCTGGTGTGCAGGTGATTCATAGAGAAAGTACCAATATTAGTAAAATATGTGGCTACATGGATTATAAAGGTTGTTTCATCCATCAAAGTCAATTTTGGTTGATAAACTAAATAAAGCTGAAAAGCTTGTAAAAGTAGAACCCCTACGAGTAAACATATGAAGAGTAAATTAGCTACTTGTCATTCCTGTTTCTGTGACCACTTATTATATACACAAGTCCTCCTTCGACAATTGCCTTCTTATAACTTCACCTAGGGAACATGCATGAAAAATATAAAGTACAAGCTTGTAGCAGTGGAAATGTAGTTTATTTCTTTGTTGAAGTATGGAAGTGTAGATAGCTTGTTTTGATACCACAAAATCAATTCAGCTCTTTTGCTGTGAAAAACTACCAGTTTTTGCTTAGCAAGTACTTGTGAATTTGATTTATTGTGAAATTTTTCTATTTCACAGCAAAATAGCTTTTCAGTTTTCTGTTTGTTTGTTTGTTTTTATATGAAGTGGCAAGTTTCCAAGTCTAAAAACTGCCTTTCATTTGTGTGAAAACTAAGAAAACACTTGAGGTGAAACCAAGAGTATAGATCTATTCATCCGCAGTATAACTACACAGATTTAATTCAGATACCCTCATTGCCTCCTTTCAAGTTTGTTGGGGTTTTTTTTCCTTCTTAATTTCTAATGAGATTTTCCTCATTTCTTTTTTTTTTATTTTTATGCAAAATTTTTAAAATGTAAACTGTCTTTTAAATTCCTTTATTTTTTTCCTTTTATATTTCTTACAAATATGTTAATGGCAGATTCTTACTCTTTGTGCAGTCAGTCTTTTAAAACATCCATGTATTGCACAATAGGGATAAGAGAAGGCATAAACGATTCTACATAGAATTATAATTCAGAGATAAGCATCATACCCCCATGTAACTTTAATGACAGGAGAATATATGGAAAAATACATGGAAAGACTAGTGATTTGGGTGTTGATAATATAATGCTTGAAATGTGTGGAATATAAAACACTATAATAATCTTGAAATCAATGGAATGACTTCCATTTAGGCAACTTTGGCTAGTTTATTAACTGTAATAGATGAGCAATATGTTGCCAGAATTGACTTAGTAGGCACAAGTGGTAAAACTGCAAAAACTGAGAATAAGTGCCCCCAGAAGCATAACTGCGACTCAAGAAGTAATGGCTTAATTTTAATGGAATATGGCTCATAACATATAAGACAGTAAACAAATCACATATAAAGCATAAAAATATACATATCTGTTCATATTAGGTATAGTTTAACTTTTGACACTGTTATCGTTCTTCAATCAGCATAAACTGGTTTGGGAACAAGACAGATACTAACTTAATAAAAAAATGTTTCCTTTTCAAATGTATTTCTTTTAGTAAGCTTTTTACATGTTGAGTTTACCTTATGACCAGTTTTACACTGCTACAATTTTCATTTATAGTTTTGGATATTTTCATCATTCACTGGGTGTCTTACAAACATCGATCAGCTATTATCAAGCCATAATACATGTCTAGGTTTGTGGTTTTATAATTCTGCTGAAGTCTTGCAAGTATAACTTTCAGGTTATGCAGTTTTCATGATCTGGTTTGAGAAATATGTCTAAAATATCTGCATAGCTCTTTCTGGTTAAATATTTATATGATGATTTATATAAAATAGTCGTATAAAATCCTGTGATATTAACTGACGGGAAAAGAAAATTGTATTTTTAACTATGTATAAATTTTAAGCACAAATGTATTTGTTATCAGTTGTACGTGTAAGGTAATATCCATTATTATTTTCTGAGTTAACTCTAACTATCCTGTAACAAAATGTGATTTCCAATGCAACTAAGATCTATATGCTTTGGTATGAAAGCTAAGAAAAATAAGTAGAAACAAATTCTGATCTGTTTTTAGAATGATTTTTTGAGGGAGGAAAGAAGTCACGATATGTTATAATTTTTTTTTGCTATGTTTAATTTTACGCTCTTCTAAAAACTGCATTACAAGCAGACATATACCTTTGTGAACTGCCTTCATGAGCTTTTTCAGATCTTGTAGCCCACCTCCATGTTCTGTTCATAAAATATGAGTGACTTTTTTTTTTTAATTAGTAAACAGTATTCTTACTGGCATTTATGTTTCAAGTGATTTTTGTTCCTGTTTAATGAAAGCAGGCAAAACAAGTATGACATTATACGCATATTGTTTGTTTCCCTGTTTCTATGCATTAGTTTATTTTTTCAATAACAAGTGTATAAAAAGGTGCAGGGAGCAGCAGAGGGTGCAGGGTGATGTGGAAAAGAGAGACCTCAAAAACTATAGAACAGGGCAGCAGGGTGTCCACCCCAAGTGTATGCACATAGAAAGTAAGCACCTTATGGGTAATTATGGGAAGTGGATTCCCTCGGGGATTCCTTTATGGGATTCTCTTAGGCTGCAGTGATCATGATGGTGGAGTTCAGGACTCTAAAAGGAAGAAAGGCAAAAAGACTTGGACTTCAGGAAAGCAAACAGGAAAAAAAAGGAAGCCTACAACAGGTGGAAGCAAAATCAGTTGATCCGGAAGGAATATAGAGACACCATCTAAGCAATCTAAGAAAGAGACTAGGAAAGCCAAAACCCATCTAGAAACTTGGAAGGTACACAAAGGGCAACAAGAAGGGCTTTTACAAGTACATCAACAGCAAAAGGAAAACAAGGGAAAATGTGGGTCTGTTGCTGAATGGGGCAGGGGTCCTGGTGATGAAATACAAAGAAAAGATTAAAGTACTCAGTGCCTTTTTTGCCTCAGTCTTTACTATTAAGACTGGCCTTTGGGAATGCCATGCCCCCAAGACTGGTGGGAAAGTGTAGCACAAAGCTTTACTCTTGGAGGAGGAAGATCTGGTTAGGGAAAAATGTTTTCCAACTTCAGCCAACCTGTGATTCTGTGATTCTGACAAATATATACCTTCCTTTTTATTTTTATTATGTACTGATAAAACTTCAATAAATGATTGTTTTTGTTGTTATACTACACTGATGGAGAAAAAAAACTTCATTTCCTAAAGCCTTTAACAGTTTTAGCCACCAGTTTCTATCCCAGACTTTTCAATGATTTCCTCTTTCATTAAGTTTTTAAAAGTTACTGGGTTTGTTGAGTTACAGCATCCATTTATAAATGATGCATAGAAGGAAATATCTTTTCCTATGTACAGTGCACACTGAGAATGCAATGCTTTGCACTCATTTGTGATGTGCTATTTGCTATAATCTTAGGTGGATTAAGAGACATCCATCAAGAGGCCTTGCTAGCCCAAAAGATATAAAATAATTATTATTTTTTTTATTTTTAGGAAGTAGATTACCTTTTATTTGTTAGGTTGATATTTTTTCTTCCTTTATTTTGATCACTTGGTAGCCTTTAGGGTTTGTTTTTTTCTGGTTTTGTTTTGTTTTTTAAACTAACTACAACATTGGCAAAGGTAAAGGCTGACCAGTGTGACAACCATAGTAATGACTAAATCTTGATAGGATTCAAAACTGGGCTGTTTTTACTCTGATTTCCAGGCCAAATTTCTTAAGGTACAGGAGAAAGATAATACCAATTAATCACGGGGGGAGAAGGAAAGTATTCTCTTTTCATGCATTCAATCAAACAAACCATGATCCTATAAGAATTATATTTTCCTTTTCTGATTGAAGGTGTTTGTCTCTCAGTTAATAATTACCAACTTCTAAGTTATTCAGATGCAGATCAGGTGTAATTCATCCCACCTAAACATAAAAATCTACAGTGAAAATATCTTTGCAGACCCTCTTTATCACAAATGGAGGGTAATTTCTTTAAACCTTGAGTCATCTCACTGATTTTGGGATGTCTAATTTAAGATAAAATGTTTTTCACCCTAAAAGTACTTACTAAGTAATTTTAACTACTACTTTTAACTGCCTTCATTAACCAAAAATTTAGTGATCATAAGCTACTGGTGCATAGACAACAACAATATAAACATTGAGAGTTAAAAACTTTTATTCCAATCCCACTTTCAGTCAGATTAATCTTGTCCATTCAGCCAAAAATGAAAGTGCAGTACTAATTTCTTGGAGCTGAATCTAGACATAGAGATGGTCCTCTGTGCCCCAAAGTAAATTCTTCCGTTTCTAAACAACTTTTTAATTGTGGGTGGGTATGTTTTTCCAGGGAACTTGGAGAGGAGCAAGGCTTAAGTGTTGTTTCTCCAGTCAATAAGGTTTATTGTTTAACCCTGGGCTTTGCTTGCTTAGATTGCCAAATTTAGATTGTTTCTAGCAAGAAGCAATGTGCTCTTTGATGCTTAGTTTTACCTGCCACGTTCTAAGGGAAAGGGAGGATCCTCACAAAGGGTTCTGAGTTCAGCTGCAGAACAGAGTTTTCTCTGAGTGACTATTCTTTTATCTAAACACTAGTTAAAATCTGAGCAGTGCAAGTTATGTCCTTTTGTGTACATAACCCCTAACAATCCTACCTGGTAACTACAGGGGAAAATGCTGTATAGATCAAACTGCAAAGCTTAATTGATAATTAATGAGGTTACCTGCCTGGATTTCTATTTCTGTGCTCTTTTTTATTATTATTATTATTTTATTTTGATGGGGAGACATTTTAGAAACAATATAGAATGTCTTAAAACTGAGATAGACATGCGTATGGGATTTATAGCATGCCTGAAGAAAAGGTACATGTAAATTTCAAGACAGAAAGATGCATGCTAGCTGTCAGAAAGTAAATTACATGGTCCTGATGCAATGGAATTTCGTAATTTTCCTCATTATCTTTGGTAAGAGCAAGCCAATGCTTTGGGAATAGCTGAGGCTGGATTACAGAGGTGAAACATGGAAAGAATACAAACAATCCTTTTAATTGCAGAGAAGCATCAAGTGAGGCTGTCTGTGCCTTCAGGAGAAAAAAAAATAAATTGTTTTAAAAGTTGATCCAAACTCTCTTCTTTGTTGGCAACTTTGCAACAGTAGTAGTTCATGACCTTGTGACCAGAAGGGTTAACTGTTTTCATCCCTCCATTGTTGGTCTCCCTGTACGACAGCCTGTTCACTTGTGATTTGTTCAGTGTGACTGTGTGAGCACTCAGTGCTTTGATCCACCATGCTGCTATAACAAAACACGTTGACACCGGCTGAACTCCAGATGGCATGTTCATTTCAGCTGGCATTGCTGCTCTTTAAAAGTTTTGGAAACATTAGCTTTAACCTTATATTTTGTATCCACTTTCTAAGTCCTGTACTGGTGTGTGCCTCCATTTAATACATCCTCTGTTTAATGTTTCCCTCATCCTACATGAATTAATTAGCTTGTTTCATCAGTATTTCAGATCTTATAAAGAGCAGCTTTCTAATGAAATATTTTCTTTTTTTTTTTTGGGGGGGGGGGGGGGGAGGGGAGTGCTCTCAAAAGTCACTGGAAGCTAGTGCTATCCTGTATTTGGTATAAATGACAAGCTCTCAGTAGCAGGGAGGCTGCAGGGATAGCCTCTGTGAGAAGAGGCCATCAGTTGCCCTGTGTTGGACACAGCCAGTTTTAGCTGGTTCCAGCCAGTGCTGCCATGGGCCCACCACTGATCACAGCTGAACCCATCAACAAAGCTGGTGGTCTTGTGGAAAGCATGGTTAAGAAAGGGCAAAACCCTGAGGAAAAAAGAAGAACAAAAAGGCCAAAGCAGTAGGAGATGTTCCATGGCAGAGCAGGTAACACCCCCAAAGAACCTGTGGCCTATGGGTAACCCACACCAGTGCAGGTACTTCCCCAGAAGGACTGCAGCCCAATGGAGGCCCCACAATGGAGCAGAGTAAGTGAGAAGGAAGAAACACCAGAAGAAAAAATAAATTAATGAGGACAAGGAGTGGCAGAAAGAAATTGCCGTACCCTGATCCCAACCTCCTGTACTGCTGGTCACCTCACCAAAGGGACTCAGCATAGCCTGTGTGATGACACGGAGAGTGAAGAGTAGGAAGGGGGAAGAGAGGTGCCTGGAGTGAAACTGAGCCTGGGAAAGGGAGAAGGAAAGTTGTTTTACCTGTTTGTTTAATCATTTGTCTTGTTTGGTTTTTAATGCCTGAAACTGAACCTTTTTCTTCTTTTTTTTTTTTTTTTGGTGGGGTTGGTGGTGGTTTTTTGGTGTTTTTGTTATTAATTGGCAATAAATAAAATTCCCCAAGTCAAGACTGTTTTACTGATGACATATCCAAATCATAATATGTGTGACATGTGCTCTAAAACTTGTTCTTATGTCTTCTCACATGCATCAAAACACTCCAGATACGTAAAGGACCCCACATTGGACTATCAGGAAAAAGGATAAAATGAGTGTTCTATCCCACTATCATGGTTACTGTTGTTAGCGGTGTTACTAGCTATTCTGAGTGGGGGAGTCATAAAAAAACATTAGCGATCTTAATAGGTAAACCCTGTGCTGATGTTTTGTTTGTTTTAGATTTTTTTTCCTCAATGAAGAAAATAATGCAATTTTCAAATTTTTTTCTGGAAAAACAACCTCAGAAATTAAAATAATTATTGCATTTGAGGCAATAAAACTTAGTTGGTAAATATTTCAACAGTCAATGCACTGTCTCTACCTTTGATACTTTTGGAAAACTGAAAGTATATCAAAGTGGTACGTGAGGAATCAATTCTAATTTCATTTCCGTCTTTCTTGAGCAAGACTGAAAAATCTGGGGATATGCATTAAAGAGTGTGCCATTTATACAGCACTTCCCTTTGGTTCTGAGGCACCTTTTAGCTGTCTACATGGGCATATCTATTTGCAATCTAATGCCAATATGAGTGCCCTAGAGCATGCAACACATCAGCATGGCCAAAGATGATAAGGGACCTTCCACACGCGTGAGGCCAAAGTCATTCGGAGGCACCAGCTGGCATCCAGGCAGCTAAAATAGACACCTGTGTTCAGGCAACTGAATCTTAGCCTGATGTCTCCTCTGTATGTAAATGACATAGTAGCCTGGGGAAAGCAGCTTAACCAGCACAGTATTGTAATACTAATGTGCCACAATATAATGACAAGTGAACTCCTAATCACAGCTGCATAGGAAATAGTTTTCTGCCCACTGAGAGGGACTGAAACAAGAAACAAAAAAATTGTGACAACAAAAAATAATATCTTGCCCTAAAATGAGATGAAAAGTAAAAAAAAAAGTAAAATTTAAATATAAAAGACCCCAAAAGTACAAATAAAAACCTGTGTCTGAATCTTGAAACATTCTTGTTACGAGGGGTCTAAAATCTTTATCTTTTACCTCCATGAGAAAGACAGAAAAGAAAAAAAAGGAACTTATCATTTTAAAGGTCATAATAAGATGGGATAATTCTGAACCTGAAGAGACAAATCATTTTTCACCACTCCAAAGTCCTGTAATGAGCAGTATTCTTTTAGAATTATAGATTAACATTAATATTTTCATTTGAAATGTGCATTAATTTCTGAAGTGAAGCGCTGATGTTGTGTTCAGGATGAAGTTTGGTTCACATATTTGAGCAATCTTATAAAACATGATAAAACTGATATAAAATAATAAAATTGAATAAAATAATAAAATATGATAACATTAAACCAGGAGATGTGCTTACCTAATGTGCTCTTCAGTTCATGGGATTGAACTATAACCAGTCTGAAGAAGATCTGAAATAGATACAGTATGGATGTTGGGAGCTCAACACCAAATGCTTCCACTGTACAGAGAGCCAAATATAATTGACCCAAAATAATCGCTGATGTAGATGTAACCATAGGCAATGTGGACTGGTTTTGCCTGTGTCCTTTTTGGTTCAGTGCATTCCTCTCTGGCTTGAATGAAGAATAAAATACCAAGGTAGTTACAAAGAAGCAGCCTCAAACTACAAAGATTTCTGCTTTTCCTATTCCCTAAATCTTCCCTTGGGTTCCCTTGTGGGGGGGGGGGAGCATATTTCATAAAATCCTTCAAATCTTTCAACTCCTGGGTTGTTGATAATGTTTTTGCTTGATGCTTTAAGGTGGGAGGAAGACAGCTAGTTCAGGTCTACAGAGGTTAAAAGGCCTAGGGCNGTTGAATGAAGAGTAAAATACCAAGGTAGTTACGAAGAAGCAGCCTCAAACTACAGAGATTTCTGCTATTCCTATTCCCTATTCCTATTCCCCTGGGGGAAGTTAAAAAAAAAAAAAAAAAAAAAAAAAANTAATGTTTTTGCTTGATGCTTTAAGGTGGGAGGAAGAGAGCTACTTCAGGTCTACAGAGGTTAAAAGGCCTAGGGACAAGCTTACCATCATCTCTCTAGCTGTGGACCACTTCTCTCCATTGGTAATAAGCCATCGGTGAAAATTAGGTTGTCACAGATCACAAGCTAATAACATGCTGACACTTTTTTGGATTCCTCAGTGCCATCTTATTTAGGTCCCATGCCTCCTCGTGTTACATTTTGGGGGTGTCTAGGTCATCTTGTTATTTTTGCTGGAAATCAGGATTTTAGTCTGTAGTGCTTGCAAGACTATTTTATGCATACTGTAAACTCCTTTGCAATCCTGAGTATAGTTTGGTGTCTGCAGCTCTGCAGACAACAGTTTCCCAGGGAGTAGTCAGACATTGCAAAGCACAAATATCTATTTAAAACTTAAGTATGACAGAAGGAAACATATTATAAAAACTAAACAGCATAAATACATGACTACTAGTTAATACCCATCTAACTGCAGAGTCTATCAGAATCTTAAAGTGAGTATGTGACTCCAATCCAGATTAGGACAGTATGTCTCTATATTCCTGTTTCTGACACATTTTGCTGTCAGGCTTCCTAAGCCAGCAAAGCTGTTCCCTTCAGGAAGTAAAAAATTAAAAAGAGATCAGAATTTATACAAACAGTATCGTGAATAGGCTTGTGATTTTTTTCTCCTGAACCCTCAGGAATACTGTAGTACTTGGCAATCATTAGAAATCCTGTAGAAAACTCAAATCATATAAAAATACTGAAACTTCAGCTGTCATATGCCCTGTGTTGCGCATTTACAGTGTTTAACTTGAAACATCTATTGCAGATCCCTAAATCAGGAATGCAGGTTCTTTCAGGGTGCAATTCACAACACCTAAAAAGAACCTGCGTCTCTCTATTGACTAAATAAGAGCTTAGGCACTGAACTAAGAGGCTTAATGTTGAACATTGTGAATATCTCCTCTCCCTTCTGTCAACACCGTTTATCACAATTTAATACAATTAATGTGAAAGTGTTCATGTTTCCAAAGCAGCAAATTTGTGACATGGTGTCATGAGCTTTTTAAAAAAAAAAAAAAAGAAAAAACAAACAAAACTCTTTAAAAAAAATTATTGGGGATATATTCATTTATTTGCTGTTTTTGCTGAGTATGAAGGTTAAATTTTGAATCATAATGAAAGGGATTTTGAAGGCCAAAGGGCAGCATGGCATTATCAAAAGCAAGGTCTTCTTTTAGAAAAGTGCTTTCATACTTTGCTCAGCTTTTTTCCCTTTAAGTGAAAGGAAAATAGATTGTTTAGTGAGGGAAAAAAAAAAGAAGGAAGGAGTGCAATGAAACTGTCTACCGTTGATCTTCTTAGCAATCGGTGAAAAGGTGGTGTTTACCCCAAATGTTACTGTCAAACAGAAATGGAGAAAGGAGAAACAATTATAAAAGTGATATAAACTTACTCATGCAAGGCCAAAACGATTATCCCCACCCCTACCAAAAATGTTGTGCCCATACCATCTCCTGATATTTCACTTCTATTTTTCAGGAAATAGGTGATCTTCTGAAATATGAATTCCTGTAATGACTAGTATCTTGGAGGATTTGTGCAGGTTACTTCATTTGATGAAAGCTGTTTAGAAATGCCAAGTATTAGTATAGTTATTACTGTGAGAAAAAAGACTAAATATATGCTCTTAGAAAGGGAACATGAAATACCCTGTTTATCCAGTCCAGAAAAGTGCTGGGTTTATTTTCTTTTGTTTTGTTATGTTTTGTTTGTGTGGGGGTTTTTTTGGTTGGTTGGTTTGGTTTCCTTTTTTTAAAATTCTGTTAGAGTTTAATTCCATTAGTTCTACGATAGAATTTAGTGGGTTTTACAGCACTCAAGTTTTATTACTTTGTATTTGTCAATATTACATTTAATACCCTCTGTGACAACCTATTTACAAATCAAATCTAAACCCCTTTTAAGTTTAGCTGTCTGTGTGGTCTTCATTCATCATCTTTCATTTTTTTTTGTCCTCAGAAAATGCAACTAGATTGCAGTTGTTCTTTGTGTTTGTAGATCATCTTTCTGAATTGAGTACATACACGCACAGCAGACTTTGAAGCGTTAGCCCCAATAGACTTGAAATAACACTTTCTCTGGTTTGACATAGCTTCTTTCACAGGAACTATCTATAGCCACTGCTTTGCTATTTTTCAACCTGTTCTGTATCTCTGCCCATGTCCTGCCCTGAATCCTTGCTTCATCTTGGAGATTAAGCAGGAACTTGTCATGTGGAATGTTACAGAAGGCTTTCTGAAAAATCCAAATATATTATGTCATCTGCTGCGCCCTTAGCAACCCTGTCAGTACACCTTTGTGTAAATTCTTCTCCCCAAAAACGCAACAAACAAAAACACTGAGAAAATTATTAGACACAATTAATATGTCTTTATTTACAGACAACTTTATATAGGGCACACGCTCTTTTTTTGCCTTGCAAACACTCCGCTCTGCATTTTCCCTAACTATCCCCACTAATAGTAGTGATGACAGTAATAGTAATAATAACAACAATAATAATAGTTCAGTGCTTCTTATGTACTACCTTACAGTGTCTAATCTGTTTGATAACTCCAGAAAAGCCCTATTTGCAAAGGTAGTCCAATTAAATACATATAAATGTATTCAAATGTTTAATTGGCTGGCAACTTAGTAAGTGTCCATAAAACATGCTTGGTCCTTAATCAGAAGACAAGAATGAGCTATCAAATGTTGTTATCCACTTGCTGTTTGAAAACCAAAGCTCTGAGGCAAAGAGGACGCCTTTCTTTTATTACCATGCCCCAACTCGGAATGAGCAAAGAAGAGAGACAGAGCAGATAACGGACCCCATTCATGAATGCAAAAGGCCATTTCTGAGTGGTAATTGCATTGTTTATGCCAGCAAAAATTGCATAACTCCCATTCTCTCTGCAAATTACATGTTTTCTATGCTTCATTGGACATTTTACATAGAACACAAATGGAGCTTTTGCAATAGGTGGTACAAAGACTGCTATCAGAGCCAGTCTAAACCTCATTATTAAGGCTGGATGAAGCATTTGGCTTTCTTCAGGTTTTCAGCAAAGTCAACAGAATCCAAAACTCCCTTTATGGTTTCTCTTTTTATTTCTTTTCTGCTCCCGGTTTCCTGAGTTTTTTTAAGGAAATGAAAATGGAGGCTTTCCAACCAAAGCTGTTCTAATTGCTTTAAGACACAGATCAGAGCTTAATGCGATCCATTAAATGCTGCCAGCCTGGGACAGGCAGAGGGCTTCATGTGCTGACTGCACAGCAGGCCTGCCTGGCCAAGGAAAAGGTCAGGCAGTTGCACAAAGCCAAAACACAGCACAACAAAACTTGTCAGCTGTATTGCTGCTGCGAACATGGGGAGGTCATGTGAAAGGAACTTCCATTTCTCAATCCAAGTGCTGCTAAAGTGGTATCCATTCACCTCCACATGATGCTATAGATTAACCTTTCGAAAGCAGCTTTGGACGGTTTTTTTTGATGCCTGATTTGACCCTGAAGTTCAAAAGAGCTGGTTACCCTGTACTTGTACAGCTGAATTTGAAGATAGCAGTGAGTTCTGCTCTTGGAAATTGTGTTCAATGCATGTACGAAGCTCAGTTGAGGCTACATTTGAATGAAAGGACATGTACTTTGTACACACTATTATAGCAATAGAACTGGATTAATCCTGACCGTGCTGCTTCTGTTAAAAGAGAGGAATTTAGAACGCTGTTGCTACCTCTCATTGTAATTACTGCATAGAAGTAATTATTTATGTATAGAGAAGCTTCTACCTATAGAAATATTTCTACCTGTGAGATTGCCCATATGCATAAACAGATTAATTTTGATGTATTCCATTGTTTATTTCTCTTGCAAGCAGACTACATAACATTTATGCCAAACCTTTTTTCCAACATTTGATTCAGAGTGGATGCATATTTGTCAGTTTGATGAGCCTCTCTCTTTTCCCTTGTTGATAGTTAGACATGAAAATATTGCTGTTAGGTCCCATGGCTCTTTTTACAATTATTCCCTGAATAAATAATACTTAAAAACTCTTACAACTGAAGCAGTTTGTAAATGAGGAGATTTGCCAAAGTAGCAGCAGAAGTCAAGGCGGATGCCATAAATTGTGTCTATCACATCTAAATCCTCCTTTACACCTACTAATCAGAGACAGTACTGCCCAACCAGGACCAAGACTTTAGTGCTTTTTCAAATCAAAAAGCATCTCTTCTCTCTTTTTCTTGTATTCAACTCAAGGAAACTGCATCTAAAGCACAGAAATTACCCATTAAAGTTATTTTTATTATTAGCTTTTGCTTGCTTGTGTGGGGTATGTGCCATGTTATTAGCTACTGTGAATCAGCCTCAGCCCCTTTGGTGCCTTCTCCAGAAATATTACTTTGGAATCACTACATTTCATTCACTGATGAGGTAAAAAGAACCTAATTATTCTGACAATTTTATCTAAGGCTTGCAGATTTTATGTACTGAGTGTATAAAAAATAACTTCTTGATGAATAATGCTCCAGGAGTACATTTTTGTAACCATCATCTGGAAGGGTCCTTTTTACAAGCACATATGCAATTCTTCCAGTGGATGATAAATGCTAAATTTGCTTTACTTTGGGTATCACTGTCCCAATATACTTATATATAGATAAATATACATACATATAAAATTTTTAATTGATATATAGCAGCTTCTCTACAGAACTGTGAATAGCAATGAGACAACTACCAAGGTTTTTTAATTTTCTCTCATTAGCCACGTGGTTCCTGTCTTATGATTCTCTGTCCTGCAGTTGAAATTGTGGGTAGCTTTTACTGCTGACATTTAAGAGCGCAGAACCAATGCAAAACAAGAGCCAGAAATGCTTTACTAATGGGTTAATGTAAAATAACCATTCAAACAATGCATAAAAATAAAAATAACTTTAAAAAATGGTGAGTTTTCAAAGTCAAACTTTTAAAGGGGGGAAGTGCTGGTGAATAGTGTCTAGAGAAGGGCAATGAAGCTGATGAGGGGTCTGGAGAACAAGTCATATGAGGAGCGGTTGAGGGAACTGGGGTTGTTTAGCCTGGAGAAGATCCTGATTTGAGCTACTGCCACCAGAAATAGCATTAAGTTCACTTCAACATTATTTTAAATGCAATTAAAGAAAAAGTGGATTAAAAGAAAGACAAAATAAGAAAATGTGAAAAAAAATCTTGGCCTCATCATCTTGCTGTCTTCAAATTTCACTATTAATAAAGAGGTAGTAGAGGTAATGAGCGAAGTTTTCCCCTCATTATCTACATGTGAACTAGATGTCTATCCTCCTATTATAATCAATAGAGACTTAGGGCAGGATTCAACTACATAAACACGGGTATATACTGCCATCTCAGATGCCAGTACACCTAAATGGAGCTGGCAGGTTAGAGAAAAAACTTATGGAAGATCTGCAGCCTTTTGGAGATCGGCAGCTAGAGCCTGGGCATGACACCTTGTCTGACTTACGTTTTGGTACCTGAAGCCTGCTGAAGTGACTGCTTTAGTTAAAGCTGCAGAGATATTCAGCAAATCCTGATACCAGAACCTGGCATGCTAGTTACCAAAAAACAGGTACAATACACCTAGGTTAACATCCAGGACACAGGACCTACAGGAGGCGTATTCACTTGGCAAGTGACAGAGGACAATAAGCATCTCAAATAGGTAAATATATTTAGGGAAATTTAGTAAGGCCAAAATATCTCTTTTTTTTTTTCCCCAGTGCGATATGTAAGAAATATCCTGTGATAAGTAAATTAAATGTATCTAAGGATAATGGAATTCATATAATGTGTGTATGTGCATATGCACATGTGCATAAGGATGTGCATATAGTGTATGCATTTATGTCATGTAATGATTATTCTCAACAGATAATTCTTTTCTTGCAACCTTTATTCTTAGCTATTTCAGGGCTTCTTCCTTTACTGAGCACTCAGAGGGAAATCAGTTTCTCTGTTACCACTGTAGGTATAAGCTGTTCTGCCTATCTGAATGTACTTTCCTGTGATACCCTGAAGTCAGGGTACCTCTGTGCCCTTTTCTTGGTAGGTCTATAACACAGTTTTAATGCAATCTTTCCTCCTCTTCCTACTAGGTTTATGAATACTACTAGGTTTATGAATTTTCTACTAGATAAATTAAATTTGTTTCATTTCCAAATTGTATTAGCATTTTAATCCAAGAAACTCAGGGTTCTGTAATTGCTTGGGAAAAATTAGTAGGACATGAACATTTTTAAATGAGATTCGGAATCTCTAAATTCCAAGTTCAGACTTGTGGCAATTTGGGATCCTTCTCTCAGACAAAGATTAATTTGGCTGGTCCCTGGGCTCTGGATTATTGCTGGAGAAGCCTAAAATTGATTTATACTGCCATTCTGGATCACAGAGTTCCTTATATGCCTAAACAGGAGCGCTCAGACGTCTTTAGATCAATCTTAAGCTAAGCAGTTAGATGCCTGATGTTTTATCTAAGCTCCATCATGATTCAAAGACAGGCTGAGGAAGCGCGTGAATTCTAATCCCCTGGTGAGAATCCCTCTATTGACAACTTTTGAATCACCTTGTGAACATATTCCTTTGTTTCAGCTGTTTCAACATGCCGAGTAGGTACCTAAAAATAGCCTGAATCTTAGCATTTGATTTAAATGCTCAATGAAGTTTTAATAAATCCCACAAATCTTCTTTAAAAATTGGATCCCACTTCTCCCTCTCGTATCTGATAGAGTCTTCAAAGTGCATGTGTTCTCCTCATCCTCTCTGAAGATGGTTTGGTAGGGAAACCTTTGGGCTTTGTTGTGTTTTTTTTTTTGTTTTTTTTTTACTTTCCTCCATGATACCCATCTCACCCTTTCCGGGTTGTGAGTTTTAAGGACAACAATCTGTTCTATATTTGTATTTTTAAAGGCAAGACAGGATATTGAGTACCAGAAGCAACTCACAAAAGCGGAGCTAATTTGCACTTGTCCAAAATGTGCATGTCTGCGCTTAAATGCAATAACTCTCAAATAACAGTTACCAAGCAGGTACAGGTAAACCACAGGAGGATTTTTTTAACCAAATTGCCCATACTCCTATAAACATATCTCAGAGTTTTCCATTAAAAAAGTTATTTTGTCCATACGTGTGTTATCAGAATTTGGGTTTGTTCATTGAAATGTGAATTCCATGTCTCTGTGTTCTTTATGGGTAAAATTTTGTAGTTGTTGTTAGAAAATATAGAACCCATAGGCCTGAAAATGCATCCATTTAGTCTAAGTGGCAAGTATCTTAACCTCTGTATACCTATTTTCTGTCAAAATAATGGATTAATATCTGAATTGTGTGGAGCAGGATATTTTTCATCAGCTGGACATCTCTGTTACAAACAGAATATGTCTGGATAGATAATTTACACACTGCAAGATGAAACTAACATCCCATCACTCTGAGAATAGGTTAAGTTCATACAAATTTTAATTCTCATTAAAATCATTGTGCTAGAGATGGAGAAACGTTGTGCTGTTTCTGTTTTCTAGTTTTTGGGTTTTGTTGTTGGTTTGTTGTTTTTTTTCCCTCATTACATTCTTGTGCACTTAAAAAATAATTCAGGCTATTTCCATGCAAATTATACTTTTCCTGGATTCATTAAATGCTCTTTGCTGAGACCATAACTGGACTGTCTTCTCTCAAATTACCTATGCAGAATATTGAAAGGGTCAAAACAGAGCAGCATGCTACTGTATTTCACAGAATAGAAAAGCATGCAGATTGCTCTTGTTTCTCATTCTTGTAATAAGGGATAGTAACAAGAAAAGAAAATGTCTGAAAATGGTTTTGTTCCCATGTCTCAAATACCATAATTAGAATAAGAAATGCTACAAATTAACCCATTCTCATTACAGTCACTATATTATAATTTCATGGTCCTCTTCTGATGCTGTACTCTTGCTAAGCACATTTACATCTCATCAGTGAACACAAGCAGCCGATCTGCTGGCGGTGAATGCTTGATTCACTCCAATTTATGTCTTCTTTTCAGCTGGGGAATCCATTGTGTGAGCTAATAGCTGGTTTCCCATTCAAAATGACTGCAGATCTCTTCACATTTGGATACAGTGCAAGCATTGTCATATTTTTTTTTTAATGTGTCACATAATTGTTGCATTACACTATGTGCACGCAGAAGAAAGGGAATTTTCAACATTAAATGAAACACAAAGGGTATTACTATGCTTTGCTCTCAGTGATGTGTGGGGGAAAGACAAGAACCCTTTTCTTTTAAGACAAGTAGGGAGTATAGCTGCAATCTTTGTGATCAGCTGCATAAAAGACTGAACAATGGTTTCACCATCATCTACCCTACGTCTGCAAGGCTGGTTGTCAAAAAAGAGGATTTTATTAAAACAATGACGTGGACAAATGTATCCTCTTATAGGGTGTTTAAATTTCCATGTCCCTATTACCTGACTGATTTGGGGACATTCCTGAAGCATAATATCCAATCACAAAATTTTCATAGTATTGCTATTGCTAAAGCAGTACAAGCAAAAATTGTACTTGAGTGCTTGTCTTATCTAACAATATTAGGTTGTTTTCCTGATTCAAGGTGTGTAGAGAGGAAAAGCTGTATTTGAGGTGTTTTGCTTGTTCACTTGTGCCTGGCCTGACAGCTAGAGAAAGAACAACCTACTGAAATCTCAGAGAGGTTTACTGTTGATGCTAATGGGATAGGATTTCATCGAAAAGATTTTGTCCTACTAGACAGGAGCGCTACATGCATTACCTTTGTAAGACCTTGGAGACTGACATAGAAGATGCATGATCAGTGACTCAAAACATGGGGTTATTTCACCTGTCCTTAATCATTAGTGCTTGGATTCACTTAATCTAACTTTAGACATTCCCAATACGAATGTTGACATCTGGGGCAGGATTGAGTTGCCTAAACATAGGAATTCAGTGCCACTTGAGGTTCTTTTTAGGATATTGAAGGCATACAACAGGCCACCTAGACAGGGCACAGAACTTATGGAGTCCTGTGCACTCTGGTGCCGCAGCTGACCACCAGGTCTGATAGAATATAATACACAAAAATGTCACTATATGCTTACATTTAGATGGCTGAATATCACCTCTAACCTATCTGTTTGAATGCTCTAGGGTCAATTCAGTTGTCTATACATTGGTGTAACTGAGATGCTATGTTGCATCCTACCTACATCCTCATGCCAACCTTCATGACTCATGACACAGGGCATAAGTATTCTGCCTGTATTGAATCATACATATTTACCTTAATGAAAATGCCCTGGAAACCATAAAGCTCTCAGTGGAACCATTTCTTACTTTGCTAGTTAAATCTAGCTAATATTATAATCAATGAGAAAAATACTTACTTCCAGGTCATGATTCTTCTCATCAGTTTTGCATATTTACCTAGATGAATGATACCCTGTAACTGTTTTTAACTGGTTTTAACTGGTTTTGTTTTTTTTTTTTTTCTTTTTCTAGAGCCAGTTTTAGAAGATGCAGGATTCTCAGCTGTGAAGACTGACATGTCTCCTTGCCTTGCTTTTGCCTTCCTCACATTTCCTTGCCTTGGTTTTCATATAACTGAGAGCTCGGTAATTCAGTAATTCCATAATAATGTGCAAGCCAGGTTAACCATTGGCATGAAAGGGAGATTAGAGGTGAGAATCTGCCCTCACTTATGCCAACACAATGACAAGAACCCATGAGTCACAAAACTGAAGGTTATTCTATTCCATGATTCTATCTTTCAAAAGACTAGTAGTAGATACCTGGATAATACTTCTCCAGCTTCTGACATTAAGCTGTTTGGGATATACTGAAAATGTAGTTGCATTTGGATTACTGGGGGTGTAATCCCTTGACCAGTTAGTTTGAATTTGTCTGTTTCCTTGTGGAACTTTTGTACTTGCAACCTGCTTTGTCTTTGATTTCCATGGTTTAAACTACTAATTACAGGAAAAAGAATGCTATCGTTCACTTTATGATTTTTAGAGCTCTACCATACACATTTTGGTTGTGCTTTCTAAGAGTGAAAAGTAATTTTTAACCCCTTCTCATTCAGAAGTCCCATACATCTTATCATCTCTATCACCTTTCAATATACCTTCTCTCATTCTGAATTTTTTTTTAAAGGTTTAAAAAAAACACAATATGAAGTAGTGTTACAACTAAAAGAAATACTATAAAGACTTTATGGAATTTCACCAGAAGCATGGCAAAGAGGATGGGCAAACAGGGTGTGGCATGGCAGTCAGGGCATGGCATGGCAGTTTGCGTGTCAGTTTGCATGGAAAGATGTGTGAGAAGGGCACCTCTTCGAAGGAGAGGAGTATTCCACTGGTTGAGCACCATTCTGTGATCATCTGCATGGGTCAAGGGCCCTCAAGGCACAATGGTGGGCACTCATCTAAGAGCAAAGGCTGCAGCTCGGGCTGGGGGCTCTGCACCATCCACCCCAGCGGCTGCAGATGCCTCCACCCAGACAGAGCTGCTGAAGGGAGAGGCTGCGGTGCAGACCTCACACTGCAGGAGGTCCCTGGACCTTTCTCCCAGAGCAAGGATAGGCGGCACAACTGCCTGCAAAAAGTGTGCCCCAGTGGAAGACCTCCTGCAGCAGGTGGCTGAGCTGCAAGAGGCGGTGAGGAGGCTGTGTAACATCAGGGAGGTTGAGGAGATAGGCAGCTGGTTACAAGCACAGCCTGAAGTGCACCCACAACCCACAGCCGGTCAAGAACTCCCACACTGGCACACACAGAAGGAAGGGAGGCCAGTAACACAGAATGGAAGTTTGTAGCTGCAAAGACCAGTAGGAGGAAGAGACTTCCACCAAAAGCTGAGGTGCCCCTGCGGAACTACTTCACTGCTCTGCAGAGTGAAGAAGCAAAACTTACTGTATAAGAAGAGGAGCAGGAACTGAGTAAGACTACCCGATCTACCCCTTGTATAACAACCAGTGCAACTAAGAAAAGGTAGCAGGTGGTAGTTGTAGGCGGCTCTCTTCTGAGAGGTGTGGAGGCACCCATTTGCCAGCCTGATGCACTCTCTAGGGAGGTGTGCTGCTTGCTGGGGGCTCGTATCAGGTATGTAACTGAGAGACTACCAAACCTCCTGCAGTCTTCAGACTATTATCCACTGCTGCCGTTCCATGTGGGCACCAGTGATGCAGCTGGGAGCAGCCTGAGACCATCAAGAAAGATTATAAAGCCCTGGCAGCAGTGGTCAGAGACTTGGGAGCGCAGGTAGTTTTTTCATTAATCCTCCTGGTCAAAGGGAAGGCAGTTGCCAGGGCCAGGCAAATATGGCTAATCAATAGCTGGCTACAGGACTGGTGCTACAGCCAAGGGTTTGGCTTCTTAGATCACGAAACTCACTTTGAGAAGCCTGGTCTACTGGGGCCGGATGGGGTCCACCTATCAGAAAAAGGGAAGAAACTCTTTGGTCAGAGGCTAGCCAACCTTGTGAAGAGGGCTTTAAACTAGAGTTGCCAGGGGAGGGGAACCAGATTTCATGCAGGTTGCCTAGGGAAGCTGTGGAGGTCCCATCCCTGGAAGTGTTCAAGGCCAGGTTGGATGGGGATTTGAGCGACCAGATCTAGTGGACAGTGTCCCTGCCCATGGCAGAGGTGTTGGAACTAGGTGATCTTTAAGGTCCCTTCCAACTTAAACCATTCTATGATTCTATGATAACTGAGAAGACCACTGGAATTGTGACTATATTTGTACTTGTTTGGTGAAGACAGCAAATTAGTGTCAACTTTAGTAGTGTGTGTCCAGCTGCCATATGAACTGTTGGAACCCGAAGTAAGGACCTAATTCTGTAATCGTTGAAGTAATTTTCGGCACTTCCATTAACTTCAATGCTTCAGACTTGGGTTTTTTTGAGACACTAAGCCCCTTTTATGCACATCACTGAACAGCAATTTTCAGTTACCGCTGACCCGAGTTAGATTTCAGTGGGTAACCTCCAAGCGAAAGGCTCTCTGCTGCATTTCAATACCCTGAGCCATACAACCCCTTCTTGTTTTTATTTTTAATGTTAATATAAAAAAGCCAAAAAAGAACAATCTGTCATGGCATTTAATGATAATTGACATAATAGACCCTAACAGCTACTTTGGAGCATAATAGACCATGACAGCTTCATTGGACCTTACTCAGAGATTGGAATAAAAAGTTTTATTACTATAATATACATTCACACTTACCATATTTTGCTATATTTTAATTAAAAATAAAATCTAGACAAAAATATCATTCATTTATATACAGTGTTATTTTTCATTTAAATGTCAGCTGCTACACACACACACAAAATCAGTATCGTAAAAGAAATGGCAAGCAAGGATTTAACAGAAAGCCTTTCCAGAATTTATCTGTTCAGAATGACAGAGTACTGGGTGGTCTTCTAGCTTGTCTAACCTTGCTAGGTGAAGAAGATATGGCATTGTGGTAATTGCAAGTGAAAATGAAAATTTTTGTGCATGGAGAAGAGAATGCAGAACCCCCAGAGTTTATCTTAGCACTCTGGTGAACTGACCAAACTGGTAGCAAAATTTGGTTTCCCAGAGTTATGGAGAGAGAAGTGCTAAGAGCAAACCATGCACAGAGGGGATAATTTTTCAGTGGTTCCAAAAGCTGCTTTGGGGAATTGTCAAAAATGACAGGAATATGAGAAACTGGAAGCATTATTCAATCTCCCACCAGGAAAAGGAAAAAATCCTCCATCATTAGTGAAAGGATGGCTTTCTGTAGGTTGTTCATTTCCTAAAAGACAAAAAAAGATGCAGGTTTACTCCTCTGGGAAGTGGTTACCATAGGTAGGCAAGTGCAACAAATATTTGTGGTTATTTTTTTTTCTCCTATTTGTCAATGTATCATTCTTTGGAGAAAATTAACTTTGTGACAATGTCGTGTTTTGCACCCTAATACCTCAAAACGCTGAAGAAAAAAAAAAAAGAAACCCAGACCAAAACAGCCATACCATTGAATATTTGCTTACATACTGAATCCCATTTTTTATTTAATTTTTCTCTCATTTTTTGAGGGTTCTAAGTCACTATTTTAAGTGCTTAGAAATGGCATACAGTAAGGAAACATGGCTGAGTGAAGGAGTGCAAGGGAGAAAGCTTGATCATCAGACTTTTGCTTAGCAGTGTTTACTGTTGTCTCACATTTGACTTGAGCCGCGAGGTTTGCAGTGATGTTCCATTACGCTCCAGGGGCCCATAGACTCCACTCCATGGACCTTGAACTAAAAACCCAGGTGCATTAGCTTCAGTGAAACAGTCCTCTGTACCCCTTCTAGTGATGGAGATAGCTAAGTCAGAGCTTAATTACCATGTCTTGTTCCTTGTGAATGTACACCGAGTACACAAAATGTATTTTAAGAAAACAAAACTTCAGGTTTAGGAGATCCTGATGGAGATACTGCTGCTAGGCAAATCTTATAACAGAATGGGATACATCTCTGAGTTAACATAGAAGATTTTAGTATCCCACCTCAGTACTTTGGAATCTCTCTGGAGTCAAAAGAGAGTGATCAGAACTCCCAGAGACATCTCACTTATTGCAGAACCCTCCTTTGGCTTGGGAATTGAGTTTTTCTCCATCAAGTAGAGAGGAACACTTAATTACCATCTTCCACTTGGTGACTGAAATTTATCTCCTCACTGACTAAAGAGGAAGCATGGTTGACAAGATTAGACTAGTTGCAAGGAAACTTCAGAGAGATTATTCCCTTTATGGAGACAGACATTCTGAATTGCCTTCCCAGGACTCCTGATAGTTTTTGATATAACCTGCAGGAAGCCATTTTCAGCAGGAAATATCTTGCCTCCTTCGCATGTAAGGAAAACACAACTCAACAGGGGGGCTCACATTCAGGCTGCGAATACCAGGCTGCATGTTAGCTACCGCTGAGTTCCAGAGTGGGACTGAAGTTCAGACATATCTCTCTGATTAACTTTTCCTTCTTGTTTGTTCCATAAACAATTCAGAGGCTTAAAGTTCACTTAAATAAATTTAGAAATAAGCTGTGTATTTCATACAGCATTCTGAATCAACCGGCTGCAGCCAAGTAAACTCAGAGAAACCTGAATAATATTTTTAAAAATAGGCAGTCTCCCAACCAGCTACCTGCATTTGTCAGCATATAAAAATACTATTACTTATCTACATAATAGTTATTTATTATTAGACTTTGTGAAGGGTTTATACATACTGTAAAAAAGTCCGATAGTAATGGTAGACATGCTACTGTGAATTACCACTGCAAAGAAGGGGAACATTTTCTTGTATTACTTTTCTCTGGTTAATTTGAGATCAAATAATTCTAACACTGGCAGTAGGAAAGGCAAGAGTCATGGAAAAATGTCTGACAGAACTAATGTCTTAGGCAACTGAATTGTTTAAGAAAATTTCATAGAGATCACTTTTTTGGAAGACAGAGGAAGTGAAAAAATAAATATAGCTAAGAACCTCATAGGGACATCAGAATAAGTTTGTCAACCAATGACCAAGCAGTTTACTACATATGTCTTTCAGTGAAATATGAAATAATCCAGTCTCTGTTCAGTTCCATGGCAAGTTCATTTTAAACAATTTTCTAGAACAGGATGGAAACCTCCCATGTGTCCTGAACAAAAGTCAGTGTTATGTGTAAACTATGTACTTTAGCCATATATGGACTTTGTTAAATTGTTAATTATATCTAGGTTGTTGGATGATTTTTTTTTCTCACTTATGTTATAAATTTAAATAATTTAGGAAAAAAAAATTGAATGTGGAGATTGCATAAATATTTTACTTGCTCATTTGAAGGGCATACTGTTATTGGACTACCTATGGCTGTACATGTAAATGTAGAATTTGGACTTGTATCATCACTGTGCTTGCACAAAGGTGTCTTGGAGGTTATATAACTTAGGATAATGGACTGATATTGTAATATTTCATCACAGTAATAACATTTTTAAGTGTAATATTTTTTGAACAACGCTTTCAGAGCATCTAAGTAAAATAAAAATCTTTTTATGCAGATAAGCTTTTTCAGAACCAGGCTGTGTCCTATTTTTGACCAACACTAGGGAGCATAGTGACTTGCTAACTAACTTGAGGGGATTGTCAGTCAAACTTAAACACTGAAATGTTTGTGTGTAGTAAGTTTAGTTCTGGTCACAGCTTTGAGATGCTCTGGTGAAAATTGTAAATGAACCTGTCTCTTTCTTCAGAGACAGGGTTCATCTGTACTAATGGGCAAGGTCTCTTATCAGGGGTTGATTGAGACAATTAATTAAGTACTTCTGATGGAGAGCTTCAGCAACTATGTTCTGAACCTATTTTATGGTTGCTTGGATCTTTCACAGTGCAGTGATATAATTTTGTATCTTGGTCTTCTATTGGTACTGTGCAGAATAGCTAGTGCATGTAATGCCATTTTTCAGAGTTTTTCTGAGACATTGTGTTCTTTGATGTCTATAAGTAAGAGTAATCTAATTTCCCAGTTGTCATTTGAAAGATTGTAAAAAAAAATTAGAAAATATCAATATTCAGGTTTCTCCTTTTCATTTCCATTTCTGTGAATAGTTTCAATATCATACAAAGGATGTTTTTATTATTCAGAACAGTCCTTTTTAAGCAAAAGCCTCAAAAAGACTGATTTGAAAAAGTTCCCTATTTCTATTATGATAGTCATCAGATTTGGTTTGAAATGTGGTGTTAAGGCTTGTTCTTATTTTGACACAAGAAGTGTATCTAAAATAAGTCACAGTCAGTTAAATTTTGTACCACAAAATAAAACTAGGGTGAAACCAATTTTTTCCCCAACTTCCTTTGTAATTTTTTTTTTTTCCATATTAAGGCTTTAGACATTCTGATCTACGCCCATTGGGGTCGTTGCAAAGACACAATGAAAGGAATACCTTACCCCCAAGTGTTCTTTTCTTACAAGCTCTTTCCTGTCATCAGTTTTTAACACACTTGCTGCTACATCAAAATCTGACTACTGTTTTAAGCTGCAACTTAGGCTTCTATAAATCAGCACCTGAGCACTATATAGATCCCTCTGGCCATGTAATTTGAACATGTGGTTTACATTTCAATGAAATAGGACCATACAAGAATCTATTTGCAGCAGCCTAAGCAAAGACACAGCTCTTACAGAATATAATGTCCAGGTCTACCCACGCATTTTTCTTCCTACTCATTTTGCTTGTGCATTTTCAGTGCTGTCAAAGTGTTACCCTTTTGGTAAATTATTTGGTGTAAGTTTCTGGTGGTTTGCTCTGTTCTGAATCAATAGATGTATATGCTGGGAAGAAATCCTGGCAATAGTAAAATTGTGCATCCATAAATGCCTCTGCTGCACACACCTGTAATGTCACCAGAAGAACTACCAGATGGAAATCCTTGCTTATTAAAAGCTGAGCTTTGTGTTTTTATCACCTCCTGTTTAGATTTATGAATGTCATTTGATTTCTGTGGGCCTTGTGGACATTTATCAAATAAATAGCAATTCTCAGAGTACAACAGTGTGAATATACCAAGCTTTCAGGTGACACCATGCTCCATGACCTGAATTAATTACCTGAAAAATTTCATAGGGCAGAAATTTCCTGTCATAAGCACGTCCTGGCCCCTGGGTCTTCCCACTCAGATCCTTCTCCTTGGCTGTTTATTTGTCACTGTGAAAGTTTCAGGGTTTTCACAGCATATGCAGCTACCACTTGCCCTACTTTTGAATGCAATAATAGCTCTGCATATGCAAGGGGTAAAATAAGACGACTGCCACTGATATCAGTGGGGTTTGAATTTTGAGTTCAAGGTAAATTGGACAAAGGAAAAAATCTTGGACAGGAGTATTTTACTCATGCTACATTTGTCAGACTGTAGATTGGACTACTTAAGAGGTCCAGCTGTCTGGTTGGATTTTCTCACATGGAAAGCAGTATTTAAGTGATTACTCTTAGGAATAGTTCCTCCTGAATTCATTGCTGTTGTTGCTACATGAGAAAACCCAGATGCTTTCTTTAAAAATGCCACCAAATAAGGACCTCTCTTAGGCTGTTCTCACCAGTGTTTCAGCTGCCTCTTGTGTTGGTGCCACTTTTGAGACCACAAACTTTCTTCTGTTTTTTGAGATCTCAGAATTATTAGTGCTCTGATAATAACTGCAGTTTAATAAAAGATATTCTTCCATCATGTCCATTGGGCCCCAGGCTGCTGAAAGAGGAGATCCAGTCATAGATTAAAGTACAGATGAGCAAGTCCTATTCCTTGTGGTAAATTAAATCCAACACTGCCCTCTTCCTTAGGAATCAGAAATGGAGGATCAGGTCTGGCTTTCCAATTGGTAATAAATGTGTTTTATTCCTTTTTCAGGGTGTTGATAGCTCATGATGTTTTAATTTTAATAGCTTAGTCTGATGATTTCACCACTCCACCATTAGTATTAATTAGTTATCTAGCAGCACGTTGGATTGATGGATCTTAACACTCCCCTCCTCAGGGGTTAATATCAATTAATGTAGAAAAAGACTGAAAAAGAGACTGGAGAAGTATAAAATTTATACTTGGATACTCTTTCCTCCCTCCTTTCCTTTGTCTTTTATTTTACTGCAGGAATTATATACAATTGAATTGCATGACTCAATGGTTGCAATAGTAATGATGATAATAAAATCCTCATACAAAATACAGATTAAGAGAAATGAGCACATACCTGAATTGTGCCTAATCAATGGATTTGTGTCTGCAGTGAATGTGTGATGGCTACATGCTATGAAAACCTACAGGATCACAGATCTTGTAATAATAACATTTCCCCTTTTTTTTCTGATCATTCACATAAAGAGCAGATGTAAAACTTCCCTTTTATTCCTGGTATTTCTTTTTCTGCTGCCATCCCAACTGGCTGTCATATCATTTGACAAAAACTTTGAGTAATTTCTGATATTCCCCGAGTATCTGAACAGAAGCTAAAAAACAAGGATTCACCACAACCCGTTCTAGACTTCTATAATGCAAAGACCTATACATGAACTGCTTGTTTAAACTTTTTTTTAGAATCTTTGTTAAGAAACAGAAATATGAAGGTACCTTTCAATTCATGCTACAATGGCTGCCTAAAATGAGTCTGCTGAATTGGACTCTTTGAGTATTTATTATTAATTAGTGATTCAGGTATTTTGGAACTTAAGAGTGAGCAAAGCTAAGGGTGAACAGCGAACAGAAAAATCACGGTTCAAGTCACGGCTCCAATCAAATCTTCTTCTTACTGTCCATAATATAACAACAAACTAATCTTATTGCTAATCTGTTTGATTAGCTCATCAAGCTGTTGATTTTATAAGGTTGGTATGTTACTCATTACAGAGCTGGGAATGTTTCTTCTGCGATGACTTTTGCTTAGGAATTTCTTGCCTCAGAGCACAATCAAGATAAATCCAAGAGCAAGTGCCAGATTCTGCATCTGGGATGGGATAATCCTGATTATACATACAAAGTGGGGAAAGAGAGGCTGGAAAGCATCAGCCCCATGGAAAGACAAGTGGCGGTTTGGGTTGATGGCAAATTGAATATGAGTCAACAGTGTGCCCTGGCAGCCATGAGGGCCAACCGTCTCATGGGGTGCATCAAGCACAGCATAGCCAGCCAGTAGAGGGAGGTAATTGTTCCACTCTATACTGCACTGGTGCAGCCCCACCTTGAGTACTGTGTGCAGTTTTGAGGACCTCAATATAAGAACATCAAATTACTAGAGTGTGTCCAGAGCAGGGTGACCAAGATGGTGAAATGTCTCAAGGGCAAGAGGAGTGGCTGAGGTCACCTGGTTTGTTCAGCTTGGAGCAGAAAAGGTCGAGAGGTAATGTCATCACGGTTGACAACTTCCTCAAGGGGGAGCAGTGGAGGCGAAGGTGCTGATCTCCCCTCTCTGGTGGCCAGCAATGGTGATCAGGACATGAGGAAATGGAATGAAGGTGCACTAGGGAAAGTTCAGATCGGACATTACTAAAAGTTTCTTCACTGAGAATGTAATCAGTCAGTAGAACGGGTTCCCCAGGGAAGTGGTCACAGCACCAAGCGTTTCAGAGTTCATGGAGTATCTGGACAATGCTCTTGGTCATATGATTTAGTTTTAGGTAGTCCTGTGAGGAGTTGGACTCGACGATCCTCATGAGTCCCTTCCAACTTGAGATATTCTATGATTCTGTGATTCTTTTTAATTGTCTGGACATATTATTTTGAATATTTGGGAATCTAAATTGAAATTTGTGTTTGATAAATGTCTTGGTTTGCCATGATTCTATTCTCTTCAGAAATCGGCTAAGCATCTGTTTGATTCCACAGGGAAAAATTAGTTCTGTTTGTAGTTCAGCCTTTAAGGAAATAATTATTTAATCTATATTGCAGCTAGTTCTAGTCCTTGTTCAACTATCTCACCTCTTGTTTATCACTCCTAGACTGTGTGTGCATTTCTAAGAACTCCTGTAAGACATCAACTTTTATATTCACTTTTAGTTGACATCTAGATGCACGTAAGAACAATGAATTCTTCAGGATTCAGAGGAGAAGGCATTTTAAATATTACTTGTATATCATAAAGGTGATAGGTTTCTGAAATACGTCTATTATTTCTTGTGCTATTAGTTCAGACACAACCAAAAGGGTGTGATTTACCAGCTGGGTGCAAGTAAGCACAGATCTGTAGAACAGTATGTTTTTAGCTTCTATAGATGTTGCCATATTGAAGTTAATTCTATAACTCAGAAATTGATGGTACTATGCTCATTCATACCGATTAGGATGTTACATCGTGTCTTTGCTCAATGATTCTGATCAGTACCAATTGTATGGTACTGCTCAGTATTTGCAAATAATAGTGGGATTAAACACACACATGCATATAGTCACCTGCATTCTACATGTTTAATTTTATGAATTTGTAGATAATAATATTTTTTTTATGTCAGGTCTGTTAAGATGATATTTTTATTTGCTGTTGTACATGTATGATTTTTATAAATTGTTTGGTTAGCTTATATGTTTTACTGGATTAGATGCAATGTTTCAAATGAGTAAACATATTTTTAAAGTCTTCAAAACCAGAACTTGGAAGTGTAACATTCAAACTCCTCTTTAAAGAGATTTTTTATCAAACAGAATAAGACTTTTTAAAGAGCTTAGTTGTCATTGAAAAGACACTGATGTAAACTAGTTGAATAACTGGGACATTTTTGCCAATCAACTTTTTAACAATATTTTTTATTTTTAATCTCCTGACTGCAAAGTATAGCTGATGGGCTTTTATCATGTTTTATGTATAAAGTTGATATACATCAATTATTTCAGCAGCAAATGTATCATATGCTAAGCTGATTGCCAAGTATTGCTTGCCTTTCCAGAAGGAAAAAAAAAAAGACAAAAAAAAAAGACTCCAAAACACAGAAAAAAACCCCAACTTTAAAGTGGGTGACTCTTTAAGAAATTATCAAGAGCCTACAAGGGAAAATATCCAGTCAAAAATATGGGAATTAGTTCAGTTTCATCTTGGGAAAAAGACATAAATTAACTTCAGACCCCAGAATTCTAAATTTCCAATATTGAAGGGTGAAAAAGGATTAGTAAGCAAGAGAACTGGGCATGTGTTATGCACGCAACCACCTAATAGTGCAAACCATGTAACAGGGCTCTTTACCGAGTAGAACTAAGACATTGTGTCACACACCAGTTTGTGTTTCCACTTTTAGAACTATAATTCAGAGTTGCTTGAATTTACGGGCGTAATGGGGAGGAGTGGCAGCTAGCTGATCCTGTGGAAGGTGGAAGTTCCACGTTGGAGAGCATGGTGCTGAAATGGAAAGTTAATAGCTGTTATTGATACCCAAATCTTGATCCAGTGCAACTTCCACTGGAAAAATATGTTTTGAAGAAACTGAAGATTTAAAGACTCCCTGACATGAGGAGGCAAGAAAAATACCCATGAGCATGGCCACAGGGAGGGACAGGAGACTTCTGGATATCATCACTTGAGCCTACTGCTTCAGGAGGACCTAGATATGCAGTTGGAGGAAAGACAGAGCTGGGGCTACAACTCACCCTCAAATTAGGATCCTGTGAAGGAACAGATTTCTTCTGTGCCAGTGGGATGCCAAAAGTGTCAGGGAAAAGGAAAGAGGAAAGCAAGTTTCCAAGGGGCTGCGCTTCCAAAGATCAACCTAACTTTAGCAGGCTTAGATTTTAGGAAGCTTAATGCATAGACTGTGAATCTGGCATGCAACTACAAAGCAGGGGGGGTTGGGTTTGAGTGAGACATTTCCTCCTCAGCAGTTTTAGTGTTTGATACTGATGCAGTTATCATACTGTTAAGGTAATGCTGAAGTCACTGCTGCAATGGAGAACTTAAGATGTAGTAGAAGGTAACTTGAAGTGGCATATTTCTCCCTAAAATTTCTTTTCAATGAATATTTAAATAGACCTGGGGGCTGACCTCTAATTAACATGGATCAATGCAATATGCCATGTGAAATTAGACAAGCTCTCCAAATGACCCAGAAAACACAGGTAAAATAGATATATAAAAACAATTGTTTAAGCGTGGGTTTGCAGTAAGTGAAAGGACAATTCAAACCACCTAGCTATAGGTGTCTGTGTAAATAGACTAGTCACCTAACCGACCCTTATAAAGTCAATGGAGAAAGGTGGACCCTTGCAGATAATGGCTCAGGCTACAGGTGTGCGGAACCGGACTTGGGTGGCTCTTCTCCCTCTGCGATGTCTATGTATGAAGTACAAACTTGGCTGATTATGCACACATAATTCGGACATAATTCGTGCCAGCATCTTAGTCTATATTAAATATATGGCTACTGTAGGTAAGTACGTAACACAATTGCTATTTTTGCAATATTCATCAGCAGCGTAGTCGCAAGCCCTGCCACACCAGCCTGCTTCAACAGTATTTCCAGTTGCTGAAAAGCAGGAAGAAATAAAGGTGTTTTATTATTTTATAGCATCTTTAGCTCTACTGTGCTGACAGTAAAAAGCCAGATTGTTTTTTTAAGATGAAATCTGGTCTGGAATAGTGGTATGTTTTCTTTAGTCAGTATATAGTGAAACTGTCAAAGGAAGGACAGTTGATGTCAGAAAGGTTCATATTTATTCATGTTTAAATTGAAGTTGGCTGTGTTTGCTCTCATTACTGCTGTCATAAATGGTCAAGGACATCTAGGTATGTGTTTTCATAAATGATGCGATCATTCCAATACAACAGTTCTGAATATTGAGTCCTATAGCTCCATTATAGTTTCTAAAACACTCCTGATGCAGCACTATTTAGGAATCTGAAACCTACTTATCTCTTTTAGAAATGCAATTGCTATGACAACTCAAAGTAGCTCGATATCCCTTCTTGAAACAGATTTGAAAATCAGAATTGTATGGTCAGCCAATCTGTTGAGAAAGTGGACAGTGTAGTGGAGGTGAATGTGAATTGCTTATGCCTTGGGGAATACATTTATTTATTGATACTGAAATAGTTTCATTTTAAATGGCAAGAACAGAGAGAAACAAAAGTTTAAAATCCCTTATGTAATATTTAACAATTTTAGACAGACATCTAAGACCACACAAGATTTGACTCGTTCATTACAGTGAACTTTCTCTTTGCTGCATGCAGTATCTGTGCATTTCATTTCAATTAAAATATAAAGGCACACATCAAATCGTTCCTGCTTACAAAGACAAGACCACCTAGTGGTTTCTGTATGCTTAATTCACTCTCTCCTGCCACAACTGCTTGAGGCTTTGATTAGCTTTATCTTACTTGCAAGAGGCACCCCATGTAGAAGGAGACAGAGTGATAAGCTTTCCTGTTGTCTCTGCAATTCTGAAGGAAGCTTGCTCCATTCTGATCACTGAGCTACCTGCAAAATACACTTTAGAAATCAAACAGGCTCTTATTCTTACCTACCCTATTTCAAACACTAAAGCAAAACTTGATGAATCTTCTGATGACTGACATGCTGAACTAAACATACTTCCTGAGGCAAGGACTGCAATGTCCTTCTTTTAATCCTTTAAACAAAGATTCATCTTCATTCCTAATACTTTTCTGCTTCTCTTTGTATTATTTGTGTGTGTGCGCGCCAATATGTGTGTCTGCTTAATTCTTTTTAGTTTATTTAGCAGACTTTCATAAACTTGGTAAGCTCATCTTTTTCTTTTTTTCCATAGGAATTTAAAGATGGGAGGGGAAAGGACTGAGCCTGAAAAGAAGAAGGAATGCTGAAGGAAGTAAATTTATATTTTTGAGAAGCCTTGGGTTAGGAGTAATATTTAGACTGAACTGTGTAAATACACTTTGCCAGGGCTAGGTATCAGCTGTGCTGCAATTTATCGTTATGTCAAGGTTGTCTGCAGCATGTGGATCAACTCTTTTTTTTTAAAGTATGCATATGCATTTAAAGAAAAAGGTTCCTCTCAAATTACAGCTATAGTGTGGGTTTAAATAAAATACTGATGATCACTAGCCATTTACAAAGCACCTTTAACTGAGGAATGAATCCTATTATGAACATAAAATGTTTCAGTGCTCACAAAAAAATAAAACAAAAATGGTGTATTACAAGTACTCATTTTTCCTGTTTTTTCTTGCTTCTTAGCTAGTTAGGTGTATATTCAATGTACAGGTATTGAGATTTTATATTTGTCATAAATACATATACACATGGCACTGGATATGATGGTAATAAATAATTTTAAATTGCATGCCTAGAAATAATTTCTTATACTGATAACCATGTTATTAATATTAAATTGACTGACGAAACTGTATCCATAGCCTGTGATTTCTCTTCTTCATAAGATATTTGCAGATTCCTTGCCTTGCAAAGAATGTCCCTTTTTTCTTGGGGTTTTAGGTAGACTTGAAGTTTGCTCCCTTTCTTTTTCTTTTTCTTTTTCTTTTTCTTTTTCTTTTTCTTTTTCTTTTTCTTTTTCTTTTTCTTTTTCTTTTTCTTTTTCTTTTTCTTTTTCTTTTTCTTTTTCTTTTTTCTTTTTCTTTTTCTTTTCTTTTTCTTTTTCTTTTTCTTTTCCTTTTCCTTTTCCTTTTCCTTTTCCTTTTTTCTTTTCTTTTGCTTTTTCCTTTTCTTTTTCTTTTACCTTTTCTTTTTCTTTTTCTTCTGTGTTACATAATAATAAGGTAAAGACATATAGATTTGCCTCTGGAAACAGTTTTTGAATAGGTAAATCTTGTATTTTCCATAGTTACAGGCACGGCCGTAGTTATCTTTCCAGAGAAGTCTCAAAGGAAAAAATGTCCGTTACACACAGATGCTTGCACCATTATTACTGATTAAATTATTAAAACACTTGACCATTAAAATAGCAACAATATGCCATGTGTCTTCTAAATTGGCTTTATTTAGTTCAGGAAATTATTAAGAAAATGAGATAGATAAGCATTTTTCCTCGCTCTCATTTGGTTACACCATACATTAACAAATAAGTTAAACTTAAATTTCACAGATGAGAAAAAGTGAATTCCAGTGACCTGAAAACTGAAGCCATCAGAATTAACATACAGAACATCACCAAACTCCTCTAACACAAAATATTCTATCTTAGAACATAGAATACTGAAACTGTTCAACACATGCTGTATTGCCAAGTGGAAAATCTTAACCTTTTCTAAAGGACATTTGAGGAAAGAAAAGACAGCCTATATAAACAAACTTGCCTGGTCCATGGGAATCTGAGAGTTCAAAACAGCTTCAGATGTCAGATTTTAATTTGCAGCGTATCTAACTCCTAATTAACCTAACTATGAAGCTCAGCTAGAAAGCGTATTGGGGAAAAAAAAAAAACAAAGCATGTTTCCAGTACAGCAGATAAATAGGTAGCTATTACCTAGGTGTTGTTTCTGGATAGTTTACCTCCTTAGAGATCTTAAAATGGGATTGTTTACCAGTAATGAGTTTTCCCTAGGTGAGCAATTGTTTTTGCAGACGTATAGTATGTCGAAAGGCTCTATTTGCTTGTAGCCTGTATATACCTGTAATTTGCCTGTAAACTATACAGAGAGCATTTGTAGGAAAAAGCAAAATAAATATACTTCATTCTGAAAGATTTTATTCTGGTTTTTTGCTTCCCCATCTGCATTGTTTTCTTTAAGCTTTTAGGTTAACATTGAAGTTCATTAAGATGCTTAAGCATAGTTGCATAAGGCGTATAAGGAGTAGGACAGATAGCTTACTAAAATTGCAGCTCAGCTGGAGATTTTATTTCAGTATGTTTCAGAAAAATAGTGTCTGTCTTGCAAGTTTAAACAAAATATGGTGTGGGTTTTTAAAATCTTTAGCGGTTTTAGAATAAAGTAGCCAGCAAAGCTTTCTGCCTCCCCAGATGTCATTCCTCATATCATCTCACAATGGAAAGAAATGAGGAAAGGTGGTGGTCTGGTACATCAGGGCCATATGTTTTGTACGGTCCCACAACACTGCTCCAGACATTAGAGAGAAGAAATGGAGAGAGGAGTTACTGTGAGTCTAGTGCCTCTGAACATGATGCCCAGGGCAGCCCTTTCCAGGAGCCTCAAGATGCACTGAAATATCAGCCTAATGTTTGAGGAGACAGAGACAGGAGTCAAGCGCTGTGTCACGGTAGATCTGTTTGAGGAGGTACATTTGAGCAAGGGGTGTTTAAATAGTGTGAATATCTGTGAAAGAGCTGCAATGCGATCAAATGAAATGAATGTTAACCACAAACAAATAAAATATTGAAATTTACCATCAATATGCCATTCACAAAGTTATAGCTAAGATTAAGTTTTGCGTTTTTTCATCTATCTTTTCATAACTTACAGAGATCCCACAAAAAAAAAACCATACAGAGGTCCCACAAAAATTAACAGCACTTCCTATTTGTATACAGGATGATATTTTTAATAGTGAATTAAAATGTGCAGAGAAAATGAGATTTAAAAATCAGGCCTTAAAAACAGAGAGCCTAGTATCAGATGTCTAACTTGCCCTGCCAGATCTTAATAATGCATCCAGTTTTCATACTTATAAGAAAAATAAAATTGAAAACTTGTGAATTTCTCACTTGAATATATCATGTGAGGTTAAGATGATTTTTTTTTTCCTATTCTGCATAAATAGAACTCCTCTTTTCATCATGGCCCAGTCTAAAGACAGGACTGGGGTATAGTATAAAAATGCTGTCTTAGAGTTAAACAACTTTAACTCTTCCAAAAAATGTGTAGTCGATGCATGAGAAGGAGAACATGTAACAAAATGGGTTTAAAATCTGTTATTATAAAATGCAGTTCACCAAAACAAAATTATGTGGTTTTTTTAACTTTAGACTAACGACTGGACACAGAGTCTATTAATGTGAAAGTTACCTCAGCATTTTTAAACATTTGATTTTTTTGCTTGCATAATTTAAAACATTAAAATTCACATCTTATAGGATGCATTGGTTCTGAAAGCCTATTTAAATGCTGCTGTATTTCAAGTGGATATTTAAATCTTAAAATAATGTTAGTGTCTAAGCTTAAAGCTGTAAGCTGTCAACACAGACTACCTTTGCCTTGATTGAAGAAAGCCGTTAAACATTGCCTCATTAAAGTTTATTGACTTAAGCACATGCTTAAAGTCAATCATGTGCTTAAAAGCTGCGTCTCAAATAGATCTGGTTTCCTGAATACTGAATTTAATTCTATGACGTATTGTGTTGAATGGATCATTGGCAATTAATACAATCACACTCTGTATCAGAAAAAGGAGAAGTGAAAGACACTGTGTTCCTGAAATAGAAAGAGGTCCCTGGTTCCCAAGCAACTCTTGGGATCCAGTGGTGGATTCAAACAGAGAGAAGGGAAGCTATGAGGCAAAATGTCCAAACTAGAATGAAATCTGTAGCTTTTTTTTTTTTTCCCCAAATATGGAAAAAGTTTCTTTTTTGAAGGGGATGGAGATTATCCTTTGTCAAAACTGATTAATATCTAACAAAGGTCTCCTCTCTTCTTACCTGCATTAGTACCTATTTCTAATCTCATACCAATGAAGGTCTTCTTGAGAAATTTAAACTGCCCAGCATGTTTGCATGGTTCATAAAAAATACACTGTCTTACCTTTAAAAAGGTGTATACCTTCATACTGTGAGCGATTATATCATACACTTCTTCACCCCGCTCTGCGCCCTCTTGACAGCAGCGCTAAAATGCTCGTGGGATCAACGCGGCCACATGGCCCTGGGCAAACACTGTGTTCTGTTCCAGGATTAAACCGAACCTGCTCCCCTGCCCCGGTAATGCATCATCACAGCATCTTACTTTGATGATGCATTGCACCAATACATCACCACAGGACTGTCAGTCAGGAGATGGCACCAGCTCGGATAAACAGATCCAAGAGCAGGTTCAGTTTAATTACAGGACAGAAGGTGTCCTGATGTTCCTTGGAGACAAAATGCTTGTGCCAAGAATTAATATGCTTTGCATTGCTGTGCAGTGGTCTGACAAATACGCTGAAGCATCTGAAGAGAGTTCACACAGACTTTGTCAAGAGAGTAATTCTAAAACAAAGATGAAAAGTGAAAATCCTAATACCTTCTTCATAAAAAAAAATACTGACTCTAACTATAATCTGTGTTTCAGTACTTCAAAGAAGCTTTACAAGGACGCTGTCAGGTCAGATTTGCTTTATCACGTAAGCTATATAAAAATAAGTTGCTATTGGAGGAAACAGTTTGATTATCTTTCTTAAGGACAAACATTCTTTTTGTGGGAAGTTACACCAAGTAGCTACACCAAGCAGGTCACTGCTACTTGTGGGAGTCAAGTTGCCCTAGGAAAAGTTATGAAAAGGTAGACACCAATCCTTTTTAACATTTAATTTGATTTATGAGTCGCTGCCACATTTATTTGTTTATTTATTTTCTTATTTTTTTTCTAAAAATAAACAGACAAAGAGATGTTCACAATTCTTTCCTACATATCTGGTGGTTGAAACCATCTTTTATTACAGGGTGTTGTGGTGCTGTTATTTTTCTCAGCTAGTGGACATATTTGCAACCTGAACACTGCAGCTTATTTCTACTATGAGAGCCTCAAAATGCATAATTATCTTTTTCAACAAGAGTTGTGCCTTGCTTTGCAAAATTAAGTACAATTTTATGGCAAGTTTAAACAGTAAGTTTATAAAGTCAAATATAGAACAGTGCAGTGTATTTACGTACCATATAAATACACGTATATTGATATATATAGGTATGTCTGAACTTCAGTACTTTCACATGCTTTTTTGTGTCTATGCTTACATATATACACGTAATACATAAGCAATAAAATCAGTGCAGTTTTCCATGTGCTATCATCTTTTTGTGAAATTAGGTTTATCTTACATCATTCCCAGAGTGTCTGATGTTAGATACTTGTACCGACAGCGCATCACTGCATTGCAAAGCTGTTAAGGAGAAACCAGAACTTTTGGCCTCTGGGTTACATCCAGGTTTTGGAGGGAAAGGTTTGGCTTTTTGTTACAAGTATTCTCCTGCTGTATTTGCAAACGTGGAGTTGGAATTTTGATATTTTTTTTTTTACTTTTTATTTTTACCCATAAAAATAAATGGGCAAAAGGCTAAATTGTTGGGATTATCAAATCAGATGAATATTCTTTATCAGAGGATTATCAGTGAAGGAGTTTTAGATGTTTTTATTTTATCACTCTAACTATCAAAGTCCTTAGGAATCAACTGAAACACATTGTTCTGGGGTCTGTGAAAGCAGAATAAAAAGTCTGGTGCATTTACAATCCTGACAAGGCAGCTAAAAAAATAAGAGAAAGAGGCAAACATAGAAGCAGCAAGATCAGCTCTACTGTGTTTTATTGTGAGAGCTTGGGGCTTTTTTGTTTTGCTTTGTTTTGTTCTCTGACAGGTGTTTTTCTTTCCTGATTTGTTTTTTTTAGATTTCTTAGCGGGGATAATGTTAGGAGGCAGATAATGGGATGAAAAATAATAAAGACAGAGAGGTTCACAATTTGGGGTCATGTCCAAACACTCTGGGCTACCGGGAATGAACCACAGAGCCAGTTACTTCAAGGACAGGATATTCTTTATATAATCTGGAAAAAAATAAAGGGCTGGGACCAACCCCCCCCCCCCCAAAAAAAAAAAAAAATCTGTTGAGAGATGAACTCTGTTCTTTGCCCCTTAAAATCTTTCTGCAACAGCTGTCCTGGTTTAAGTTTTTGCCTGGCTTATCCCTGTAATTCTTTTCTTGAGCATCACAGGGCTTAAGGAGAACAGAAGTGGGGGAAGGAGGGGGGCGACTGCCCCAGGGATCCTGGTTGCTCCTGCAACTTATTTAGTTAGTGAAATAATGTGCACAACACAAAAGAAGACATTCTTCTAGAGAAACAACTATTGGGGGTTGGGGGTGGAGTGCATTTCAGTATCATTATGCCTGTAACATTGTCTCTCTTACTGTATATTGCGTATTAAATCCCTTTCCGTGTGTAAATGAACTAGATGTGTCCACTTAAAACCACAACCTAAATTATACTAAAAATATTATCCTGTGTAGGGCAATATTGTTATTGACAAAGAAAACTTGTTTTATTAAAATTCAAAGTTAAAACTGCCCTGCACTTGAGAGTAAGGGGAGACTGAGGGTTAAGATTCTGTCTCTAAGAAGTCCTACAGGTGCATTCCCCGCAGCCTTGTCACAGGATCATCGAAATCACAGACCTTCTTGGAGCACACCACTGATCTCATCTGACTTGTACACCTGGGTCACCTGGCTTTGTAGAGAGCAGGGCATGCGGAAGGAAAGGCGGGAGGGAGTTGGGTATGCCTTACGATGGGTTGAAAATATATTCAACATGTCCATCCAGACCTGTTTGGTTGGAGGTGTCCTTAGGTCCCTCAGTTTAGACATAGCGGGAGTTAACCAGGCATTGAGACAAATGGTCCAGATCACCCGCTGGACTAGGTTTTTTTTTTGGAGCTATTGTTTCAAGCTGTCGGCAATATACGAAAATCATCACTGTCCTGGTTTATACTCAGTTGATATTTTCATGGTTATCTTCATTACCATCTGTGCTAGAAATATTGCTTTTTAATGGAAGCTTAGATTCTAGAGCACAAATTGCAAAGGATATTCAAAATGGACAACAATTTAGCTAAAAAGAAAACTATACCTGCTTACATTTCCATTATTAAATGGAAAGCAATAGAATCAGTAGAGAAATTTTTTGGGGAAAAAAGATGAAAATTACCTCAGTTTTGGAATAATCTAAAGCATGATTTTTAAATATGTTTTTTCCTCTATATTTCTTTCCCCCGCACACACATCTTTGATAATCAAACCAAGTGAAGTTCCTATTACTCTATGCTTGTGGTTTTTTCTCTCTCTGGATATTTTTTTACCGTTTGACTGTAAGGATTTCTGGCACACTGTGTTGTTCCTATCGTATGGTTTGCTTTAACTGATAGAGACATTTTGTGTGCTAAAACTCTGCTGCTGCACTGCTGTCTGCTAGTCTAAAGCTCAAAGAAACATACCACAGGAGGAGGGAATATGTTATAATTGTATAACTTTCTGGGTTTTGCTTCTTTTTTTTTTTTTTTTAATGTATTTTTTTTTCCTGAGGGCTGCGGGAGGAAAGAAAGGGCACAGAAATAGGAATACTAGCATGGTTCCTGATTTGTTTGTATTCAGGTCAGTAGACAGTGGCAGGACTGCTTCTGAGTGTTTCTCTCCTACTGTTGTACCCTATTCAGCCCTGTGACAGGAACATCAAGAAAACTTGGTTTGTATTTCTGTTTTAAAATATCTGCCAGAGTCCTGATCTATTTTCATCCTGAAGCACTGAGCAGCTAGAAAAACAACTGAATTATATAAGAAACCTTTCCCAAAGCAAAGATTCTGCACTATTTGAAGAATAATTGCCAGCAGCCATTCAGTTACCAATATATGCAGAGAAAGGTAACATTCGAACTGTCTTAAATATTGCGTATCAAACTGTGGTGTGTCTGGATACACATGCACACAGAGCACAATCATTTTTTACTACCACACTCCCCAGTTCGTAGAGTCTTGGACTGACTTCAAAATATCTGATCTGAGTTCTGCGTCGGAACTGCAAAGTTAACTCAGCTGCCCGACTGATATAAGAAAAGTGAAGCACACAAACTGGAGGAAATTAAGATCTACTTGTACAGCTGGGAATTCTTCACTAAAATCATTTGTTACATACTAAACCTCTGAGAGATACCTGGCATGGTCTATATTTTTTACCTGCCATTTATTTTTGCTGTTTGTTTTTCTTCATTTCAGAGACCTTGTTGTAAAAGCAGTTTGTCAACAGGTTGCCGAGATTAAAAGTCCCAGTCTTGGGAACAGCCCCATTTTCATCATATCAGACATATCATTCTGTCTCATACATTACTCAGCTGAAGGAAAGAGACCAGACCCTAGGAAAATCTAAAAGCGTAAAATGGAAATTATCAGTAAACAGATGAAATACATTGCTTTAATGGAGTCTATGGGGTTACTCTGACAGCCTTTCCCTAAAATGTTATGAGCCGCCTGGAACTTGGGGGAATTCAGAGAAAGGATAATAACAATACTTTGTAGTTTTTAGTGCCTTTCAAATAAGGGTCTCAAAACACTTCACAAACATTAATCAAATGTCATAACAGTGCTGTGAGATAGTAATCCATTATTATTCACAAACAACAAAAGATCCTTTAAAAACAAAAGTGAGTTAACGTTTCAAGTGTATTTGAGTGCAATCCAATTAAGCAGTCTCACTTGGTGTGTACAGTTTTAGCAGTAATTTTCCCCATATCATGGCAAACAGCTAAGGGATTGGGTCAGTACTGTACTAGGAACCAGTACTCCCCCATATCCGTTGTACATTTTTCTGGGATGTCATCTAGTATCTTCTTGTGATACTTGTGAGTCATCCATGACTCCAAATCCCAGGATTTTATCTTGCTACCCCCATTTAACCTGGTCTAGTGGAAGGTGTCCCTGCCAATGGCAGGGCGTTTGGGACTAGAGATGGTCTTTAAGGTCCCTTCCAACTCTAGCCGTTCTATGACTCTGAACCTGTGATTTGAAAAATAGAGAACAGCACCTTTGTATCCAACCAAATCTTTGGAAATGTTTGCCTCGGCTTCCCCAGTTATGAACTGAAGCAGATATCCATGTGAAGAGAACAGAACTAAGACCAGTTATGCATGCAAAACAGTCTGATCAGGACAAAAATGACTAGGATAAGATGATTTCATGAAAAGAGTATATAATGTGATGGTTAAGCAGCTATCTAGAGAGGGCTAATGACTATGCAGTGTTTTACCGTATGACTAACCACGTTTTATCATATAGCTGGTAAATCTAAAAATCTTTTTACGAGTGAGTATTATTTAACTGTCCAATGCTAATAATTACTCAGCTCTGGATGATGTATGTACTATAGCTGATGCAGTTAATATATGTTGATTTGATTATATGTCAGAAAATGGACTCAAGTGAAAAATTAATTATAACAATAAAGGTTATATGAAATGCCTGACTGCTTAATTTGTATCTAATTGTGGTTTTTAGGTTGTTTTTATTATTATATCTTGCTTCATCTTATAACTCAGTTACTCAGTTAAAGCATTCATAAATACATCTCAATGTTAGTTCATTGCTAGAAACAGTTTCAAGAAAGCTTAGCAGTCATATCATGTAAACATCTATCTCATAATTAAAACTCAATTAATATGTTTGTAGCAACCATTTGCTGTTTAGGATGTATACAAAAATTGCCTAATGAAATCTAAATTTAATCCCTATTAGAAACACTTTAATTTAAATTTGATCACAAATCTCTATCTCCACTTTACTTTTTAAACATAAAAAGGAGCTCAAGAAGCCACATCTTAATCACAGATCTTTAGCTCATCTAGATCAATCTTTAAAAAGTTATGTTATTTTGGCAGTCTGCACACAAGGGCAAAAAGAATAACAAGGCTGCAGGAAAAAAAAAAAAAAAACAAACCAAACAAACCCAGATATCCAAACAATGTGTAATTGCTGTGTTTCTAAAACACGTGCTCTTGTTCCCCTCACTTGTGTAGGGAGGATTCAGATTCTGCTAGATAGGCAGATTCTTTCATCCACTGAAAGCCTCAGAAAATCCAGGCACTCCTGCCTGTGAAATCAAGATTTAATTGGGTAAAAGCAGCAGGATTGGGCCCAGGACTAATATGTACTGCTGACAGCCTGAGCTGTGTCCCTGGTGGACTTATACATTTAGAAGTTGATGGTTATGGTGACATTACTGAAAGGCAAAAGAAAGTATAAAACATCTGCTGGGTAAGAGAGCAAAACAAAACTGGTATGTGCCCCAGAAGGCCTGTAAAGAGAAATGGGGTTAACATCCATAGCAAATGCAAGAGGAAATAATTCTCTCAAAAACTAAACAAGGTGAAAGTTATCTTGGTTCCAACACTATGCATTAGTATTAGGGATAAGAAAACACAGCAGAAAACAGGTTTTGTTGACAGGGGAAAAAAAAAATGAAAGAAAAAACAACCCACACACAAAACCCCAAATTAAAGTAGGGTAGCAGACTTAAATTCAATAGCTGTTTTTCACAAGTGAGATTCCTTCCAGCCAGAAAGAGAGGCAGGGTGGTTTCACCACTTTCCCACCTCTCCACTCCTCACCCGTACATCATTGGGACGGGAAGGTTCAGGCAGTAGGAGATAAACACATAATACTAGGTAGGGTAGTTCAACTTTTCTTCATAAGCTCATATGCACATTGAAACAGGTACCTATATATCTATTTTAATTGTGTGAAGGATCTTGCAGTACCTGGCAGTCCTGATTGCCAGTCTTTCCAAACCTGGCCAGACAAATTGAACACAAAGAGTACGTTCCCATGCCATACATCCAGTGAATAAATTTGAGGTTGTAGTTACCATACACTTTATTAGACTAGCTCCGTACATATATGTTGTGTTTAATATCTGTACCTGAGAACACTCACTTCGCCGACTTTTAGGAAAAAGACAGGAAAATCTGCAACATGGCATTTGATCTGGTAATACAAGAATGCCTGAACTGCAGGCAATGCCTGGAAATCACAATTCTGGTTAATGGCCTTGGGGACCTCTTTCAAATGAAAGTTTGGAGCCTGGTTCCTGTGGACTTTTGCCTCACAGTGACACGGATGAACAAAGATCTATCTCATCTTCTCTGCCACTGACCCTCAACACTACAGTGAACTACGTGGTTCTGACTCATCCTCACACTGTTGAATAGCACGTTATGGGCCACTAACACGTCTGAACAAGCAGATGATGAAGGATGTTCCTGAACTGTTGCCTCATTTTCCTGCAGTCTCACTGTCTGTGTGTATGACTGCCCTTTTTCTGTCTCCAGGCTCAGAAAACTGCAGAAACACAGATATCATTGGTAGGATGGAAGAACAGTAGACCTGAAACTTCTCATTCAAGTAATGCCCTTGCTTTAAACCTTATGTTTTCTCAGGTGCATGATAGGGGCTAGAAGCATCTGGCTACTATGAAATAGACAAACCATAGGTCTTCACATACATTGCTGAGTGGCTTCAGGTATGAAGTAGAACTTCTGACCCTTTAAAGTATTTGAAAACTTGTGTTCTATCATCACAGGCATTCAGATAATAAAATTTTGTATATTTTTTAATGCTTAGGTTAGTTCTTTGCCTTGATGAATATAATGCTCGCATTTATTTGCAGAAAATATGTATAAGAGCTGTTCTTCATATGGAAAAATCTAACAAAAACTACAAGAAGGATTAATCTGTCATAAAAACAGGTATGTAATCTAAACCAGCTGTGTAACTCCTTTTATTTTCACTGAAGAGAGACAAGCACTGCCAGAGAGCTATATATCTCACCTGCCTTAGGCACCTATCTTAGGACACAGGAATTACTCTCCAGACGTTGCCTGCATCTCTCCTTCTTACAGAGGAAAATTTCAAAGCTCCTTTAAAAAAAAAAATTCTACCATCTGAATGGCATTAAACCAAGGTGAATCTTACCCTTTGTATTGGTTTACTTTGATGAAGGTCCATTCACCTCAGTAAAAAGATCTATCCAGAATCCCCATCCAAGTTCTTTTCATTCCTTAATGCAATCAGTAAGCGTGTCCAAAATGCAGTGTGGGATTTTCCAATCTGTTCAGTGTTCAAGCATGAAAAAGTAAGTACCAAGACACTGAAACCTTCAAAATTTCTTCCTTCCTCCACACAAGCTGTTCAATTCATAATTTCCTTACCAAAACTTGTTTTGTCCTAGATGCAACTGAACAAATTACAGTGCCCTCTATGGAGAAGCGAGTTCTCACAATGGGATCCTCTACCTGGGAATGAATCTCTCTCTCAGTATTACGATAAATAATATTTGCCTTTCTACTGTACCACATTTATCTGCAGTTACAGTTTCTTATTTGCTGTTCTTTGTCACTCACTGTAGTACAAATATTTAGCAGCAGAAAATAAGACCAATTTATCTGAATGATGTTCTTCTTGGTTATTAGATCTATTCATTGGACTCATAAACAGGTTGCTAAAAAGCTCTTTCCTCTCCTAGTTTTCATATTTATACACTTGCTGCAGTCCTTTGCCTCTTTTACTCTCTTAATGGAGCAGCATAAAGGTGTTGTGGGTACAAAGAGCAGCTGTGAGGAAGAAGAGGAGGCAGTGTCAGCAGCATTAGGTGTTTCACTTTCGTACATATACTTGCTCCCTGGCCCTGAATGCATCGAGTTGTTGATGTGTAATCACAAATGGCTATGAAAAGGGTTGACAGTAGGCAATGAAAGGAGACAGCACAAGAACAGCAGTGCTAAGTGAGTGACTGTGCCTGGAAGCACTCTGGGTGTAAGTGTGAGAAGGCTGTGTCCTCACTTATTGCAGTAGTCTTATTAATATTCTTCTTGCTGAGCCGAAAATCAGAGTAATGAGGTGTAATTTTGTGTTTGCTTACCCACAGTCAGAAGACTTTATTTAACAGGTCCTATTAGATTTAAAACTCAGGAAGCTGTGAATTTTAACAGTGGAGCAACTCATACCACTTCCATGAGCAAAGTCAAGACTGAGAACAAACAAATATTTGCTAATGTTAAATAAATTATATAGAGATATATGTGAGCATATACACATATATGGGTATGAACTCATGAATGTTACCCAGGAAACTTTAATTTCCCTTGTATTATTGAGTGGTTTTATCTTCATCATTGTCTTCTTTTATGGTTGATTTTCCTCTTATTACTTCATCAGCTTTCTGACTGCAGCACTGAATTTGCACTTTTATAACAAATGTTTAGCACTATATCTGTTGGGTATCCACACATGTTACTCTTCTCAATGGGATCCCAAATTTTTGTAATGAGTATGTCATGGAGATTGTTATATTTTATTTCTAAGTATAAATTATTATTTCTTGTTCCTAGATAGAGAGATGGAAACGCTAAATGCAGTATGTCTTGCAGATGATCACCTTTGCAAATAGACTCCTCTGTATTTCATTTTCTGTATATAATAAATATAATAATAAATTTAATGTAACTTTCAAAGCCATTGAGTCATTTTCTCTTTTACCAGAAAATAAGACAGTATACATCTAAAAATCCAATCATTTTAACACAATTTTCCAATTGTATTTTGCTGCCAAGAGGATGTCTCCCTTATTATCAGTTCTGTAATAAAATTATGTGTACACTTACATAAGACAATAGGAGGATGTTATCTCATAGTAGCTGTAGGTCTCTGTCCTTTCCCCTCTGTTTCAACACAAATATGTTTCAACCTAAGTAGGTTGTAATGCACTTTTCTAATGTAAAGTCAAATCACTGTCATTTCAAGAATTAAAAATAGCCAGGTTTGAAAAAAACGTAGTTACGTGAAAAGCAGAGCTAAGGAAGCCTAATTTCCCACAGCTTTGTGTTTCACTTTATGGCACATCAAAATATGCCCTCTCTTCTCTTGCATTACTCTTTTTTTTCTTTACACACCCCCCCCCCTTCTTTTTTAACAAGCATCAGATGCTGTGACTAGATCTGAATTACAGTTATATTGAATAAACAGTATGTGTGAGCCTCTGCCTTCTGCTTGCTGGAATGCTAACAGAACAGGCTTCTCCTATACTGTTGGAAGCGCAAACAAATTACAAATCCTGTCTGTAGCCTGTACACTAGATTATATAGGGCTATTGTAGGAACTTTACACCTTTGAGATCTCTGTCATCTTGTTAGAGTTGAATTTGGACAGTGGGCTTAGAAAGACTAATACACTTTTTTCTTTTTTTTTTTTTTAATAGCATACTAGTCAAATATGCACTTTTGGTGCCTCCACATCAAGAATTTTCAACATTTGCTTAAGTAAATGATATGGATTTATTTTATTGCTGTTTAACCCATTCAAAACTTCTCAGTCATACTGTTATTTTGATTCCAGTGTAAAGGACACCTGAATAATACACACTTAAACACACTCTTTTCCCAGACCCTTATCAACATGTTTTCTCAGATGCTGTGTTGTTCCATCAGAACTACTTGTGCATTATCCAGTCATTTCAGTATATTTTGGATTGCATGTAGATCTCCCTTTTACAATCACCTTACAATATTAGATTTTGTAAAGAAAAAAATGTTAAAGGTTCTCTAGCTGTGAAATAAGTGGGAACAGAATGAAGAAATACATCAATGATACTGTAAATTATTTTCTTTTTTGAGATTAAACATATTTTTGGCTTGACATTAAAATTATATGAGTACTATATGTGAATACAAAAGAAGATGAAATGTAATAATGGATAATGACAACTAATAAGCATTTCTGCAAAAGCTGAAACCTCTGTTTTTAAGAACGGTGGAGGAAAGAGACTGGTGTGCATTAATTGGCTACGACATTATTATGTTTCTCTAATATAACATCATTATGAAAAAGTATTTACAATCACAATGGATGCTTTCAGCAAAGAATAAGAAACGCGAATACTGTTCAGCACCGTGATATGACCTTATCTGAAATTCTGGACACCATTCTGTTCAGCCATATTCAAGATGCCCAAACTAAATGGGTGTGAAGAATAAGTATTAAAGTGATAGAGGAAGAGATACTCAATCACACACAAGAAAATTTATCCAGAAATATGAAGACTGAGCACTGACATAATTGCTTACAAAAATGGAAGTGGAGTAAAATGTCTGGTAGCCACAAGAAGCAGCAGAACTAAAGATACTATTGACAGAGAAAAAAATGGGTATAAATTAGGTCTGAATAAATTGAGTCTGGAAATAGAAGGTTCATACAATGGAATAAGGCACTGGAGTGCCCTGACAGGAGGAGTAAGAAAAAGGTATCCTAACAAGCTTTAACCAGCCTATTAATACTTATACTAACAGGTCAGCTGCTAGGTGGTTGGAATGTATGTTCTAACGTTCCTCTGCAGTTGTGCTCTCCAGCTATATTTCATAAGTATGAGATAGCTGTTTGCATTTTTTTCTCAGTGTGAAATGTCAAAAAGCACCTGGAAGAAAATTTGGATTGTCCAGTCACAGGCTGTCTAAGAAGTAGTTGAAAAAACAGTTCAATTTTTTTCATCTTGTTTGACTTGCGAAAGGACTGAGCTCCAGAGCTGCTAGAATGCTGGAATATGTAACGCTATGACATACATAATTAACACCAGACTTAACCAAATCTGACAACTGAGCGTAGACCTTGTATAGAAAACTAAATCTAGAAAAGTGCTTATGGCCTTTCTTCCTTAATTTATTTTTTGTTTATTTTATTACGTTCAAGAAAGGAGAAAACCTGCTGTATGGGGATGCTGCTTTCCTATGAATTTAATTGAAATTATTTATGATTCATTATGTGTGGAGAAAAAAAAAAGAATAAAACGCATCTTATTCCTCTCCCTTGCAAAAGTTAATACTTTGTGGAAAAATGTTTTGAAACAGCATTATAGTGAAATACTTATTACAGAAAGATAAGCAGAAAAGCAGATAAAAGTAGTGTCAAGTTCTCTGCTGGTGTGCCTATGCCTGCTTCCTTCTTGGTCAGCAGAAATATGGTCCCCAGAACAAGCTAAAATCTTTAAGCAGTCATCAACGGCTTCACCTCTGTGTATGCCTGAGAAAAAGGAGAACATTCATGACAACATTCAGGAGAAAAACTTTACTAAAGGGCAACTTGGGCCCCAGTTCTTCATAAAGGTTCACTTGGGTCTGTCGCATTTGCCTCCTTAGATCCTAGCAAAATCAAAGGTGCACCAGTCTCATTTCCAAGCAGCTGTCGTCTTTGCTCATTCTGCTGTGTGAGAGGCATCAGTCAAGACTGAAACTAGCATTAGTTCAATTAGTGACTACCTGATGCTTGCTAATCCTTTTCGGAAGAAAGAGAAACAAAATGTGTTTACCACTAAGCAATGTTAGTTCAACTGACTTTAAAATAAAGATTTATGGTTTATGATAAATAATGGATAACTTCTTGCCAGACATTCATCCAGTCCAGTAGATATCAAATCTACTGGAAGATTCAAATGTTTAGCAGTTAGGGATGTAAGAGCTTTGTTGAGAGAATTTGGGGAAGTATTTTATGATTTCTCTGTGAGCATAGATGCAGGGATGCAGAAACACTTTGCAGGTAGGAGGTATACTGGGAGTGTAGCAATTATCGTTAGCTATAATCCTTCTATAGTCATAGTATTAGTTTCTCAATATCTTTGTCATGTTATTTTAAAATAAAAGTATTCATTATTGTAGTTGGCAGGAAACAACTACTTTGTAACAGCTGTTCCATGCTGTTTCTGCATTTCTAAAAATCTTATATGACATTGGTTAGTGGGATACGGGACAAGATAGGAAGGCCACGAAAGAGACTTAAACCTTGTTTGAAACACAGGTTTACGTATACATTGTCACATAATTTACAGCTGATGTACTTAGAGACTGATTTTGTTGTCATTTATAGTTATCAGTATTATATCAGGATAACTGAACTCATTGGTATTTTCTCTCTTATATGTAAGAATAAATTCAATTAAAGTCAGGCCCTATATTTTGAGAATGACAATAACAAATGTAATTAGGTTGAGTGGATATATATTTCAATTTTCTTTTTTCCTGCTTGCTGGGGAGTCTATCTGGTGTTTCATGCAATATGAAAGTAAATTCCTGACTATAATTTCCTACAGCAAATTCATTAAAAAAAACCCAACAAAACAAACAGATTTTCTCACAGAGAAACCTGAGACCAACAGCTTTTTCAGGATTCTGAAGTTAATAAAAATTACAAAGCAAAGAACCTTGCTCAGAGGTTGAGCTGACAAGTCCTAACGTGACAGTCTGAGAGGTTTCACAGTAAAGAACAGCATACCAAATCTAAACACCCAGGGCATAATCTCCAGATGCACAGATGTGTATCTGTATGGAAGGATGATAAGTATAGTGCCACTTTTACCTTTTGCCTGTTTTTGAGGACAGCTGAAAGTTGAACTAGTTCCTCAAACAGTCTAGAGCTTGTGGCTCAGACCTGTGCTGAATTGATCCAGGGGATGGCATTAATTTAGATTACACCTATAAACAATGGATTCAGAGATATTATTCCAGGTATTCATCCCATCCTATCAGACTTTTTAAGGTAGTTGGAATGAGTTGCCCTCTGTCGGTTGCTTTTCTCCACTGGCTACAGTGGGAGATAACTTTAGATTAGGCCTTAATTTTTGGAGATTGAAGTTAGGTGGGATCCTTAAGATCTGCATGTGATGCTAATGCAGTACTGCCCTCCTTCAGCCCAGAAAGCTTCTTCTCACCTTACCCATCGAGAGTACCCTCTGCATTTGTAGAATAAGGAGGATGCACCATAAACTGTAAGGGAATTTAGCATTGGTTTAAGGCAATCTACTGAAGGCTGAAGACCCACTCTGCACTTCTTGTGGGTGATTATCACGTGGTAGTACAGGATGGTGTGTTATGAGCAGACTCGAGTTCTTGTATCAGCACCCCAGGGAACCTCCCGCTGAAATTTCAGTCAGTGCTGTGCTGAGCCCAAGCTAATATGTCCTAAATTAGCCCAATGGTATTGAGAGTTGCTTATCTGCTAGATTTTCAGTCCTGTTCTTTGCCTGAGCTCTGGCACAGCAAGCTCAATTACATCTCTGTTCTATATTCTATTCCATACTACTTTTTTTTTTTTTTTGTGTGTGTGTGTATGTTAACATGAAATTCTCTTAAGAGAATGGCACTCATCTGTGTCCTGTATAATCACATGAGCACATTTATATCTTGGCTGTATATTTCCTACAAATTATCTGTTCATTCACTGTGAAACAGTATGGTTCAAACATTTTCTGAGCACCGTTTTAATACACATGCTCACTGTGAAGATGATGGTGGGTGAACTGCATAACTATGCACTGGATCTGCGTTTCTTCTTTAAGCCTGCTAATTACTTTAATTGAAGCTGATTCCAATTACTTTCTGGATAGGGCTTAGTTTAATTTATGCCCATGCTGTTCATTTTCCCATGCAAATCCAACTTTTTGGCTGTGGAATCAAGTAACTTATAGCTCACAGACAGCGCTTTTAGACCTTCTCCTTTCAAGAATTAATTAAACTGTATCATACAGTTTTACACGTCAGTATGTAGAAAGGAGGTCAGCAACTAACATAAAGTACCAGACCAGACATATCATGGATCTGATACTGCCTCTTTTAATCATGTTTAGTATCAGATAAAGTTCAATGACACTCTTTACTACCTTGGACATTAACATCAGAATGAGAACCAGTGACACAATCTTGAAGAAAACTCTTGGTTTGCCACAGCAGTCACTGCTAAATATTCTAGAAAAAGAGGTATTAATGAACTTTTCATTTAAAGGGGGAAAATGGTATCTGCTGAGGTCAGAGAACGTTACATCACTGAGTAAAACTATGCCAACATTTCAACTTGCATATGCTTTACCAGGACTTACCAACTGTCATTAAGGATAGGGGTGTGTGGGTGGTAGGGAAGATTTTATTGGTCAATCATATATTTATTCTTTCAAACAACAATGCTCCCTAAGTCCAGCTGTATGCTGAGAAATAAGTGGCATCAATACACCATTTTCAAAGGCAATTTTATAATTTTCCTTCCCATCCTACTCTTACGAGGGTTTTCTTAAATAGCCACATAGGAGAGGAGCTAAAATATAGTTTTGGAAGCATATTTTATTACACTTTGTCTACAAGCATGCATTTCAAAAGACATTCTGTTGGAGCACGTGGTTATTGTTAACACAATCCACAAGTCGTTAAGTACAGTAAATAATTTACACATCAGAAAATCGATTGTTACTCAGAAATTATTGCAACTCCTCTTTATCAGATTTTCAAATGTTTTCCCCTTACAACGGTCAAATACACTCACTTTGAAAAGTCTTGAATTTATCTGAAAAAGAAGCCCAAGGTACTATAAAGTGTTAATACCAGTCTTTGTGCCCTGCATTCATCCAATACACTACATAGGATGGTGGCAGAGACATGGGCTCTTCAGGGATACGAGATAGCTGTTTTCATTTTCATCTCAGTAGGAATTTTGCTTCTAAGAGACGTGAGAGGAATAAGGGTTAAAATGAGCACAAATCTCTCTCCCACTTCCAATTTCCTTTTCTAGCTTAAAATCTGTGTTTTAGAACAGTTCATTTACCTGAAGCCAGACTTCAGTCTGGATATAGCAAACAGCTTAAAATAAAAGATATTATACCCCGGTATCAGCTGGATTAAATTACTGTATCATTTTTCAGGTTGCGTAGTAGATTGGGAACAAAAGGATGAATAATTCAGGGTGTTATGGTTGTTTCTGTTAGAAGCAGAAATTGATGATGAAGTCAAATGGGTTTTTTTACCATAGTTTTAAAAATTAAGCTAAAAGTTCTTTTCTAACATATCTTTTTTTCTCAGTGGGGATGTCACTGCTTATGTGGATTTCTGGTTCTTCTTAACCGATTTCTTCAGACTGTGCCACTCTCTTTCCCTGGTGAACTGACCACTGCAAAAAAAATTCCATTCATGAAAATTATCTGCCAGCTTGTTGAATATGTATGTATATTTTACATGGTACTAGGCACAACTTTTCTGTGGTGGTACTATCCAGTTTTCTTAAGGAACATATCTGTTTGTTTTAACCATACTGAAAGTAAAGTGACTGTTATGATGTATTTCAAATATTTTGAGAGTTCTGACAAACTCAAAACAGCCATAACATATAAATTTGTATCTTATTTTCCATTTATTTGAATGCAAGCAATAATAAATATTAATAATCTGCTGAAAAATATTCAAAAGGTTTTCTATTTCAGAATAAGTATGACAGTGGTCTCATTTGGAAAGTCTCACCTTCAGGAATCAAGCAAGATATTGATTGTTCCAACCAATTATGTCACCATCTGAAAATGTAATTAAAAAGAGCTTTTGCATGACTTACTGTCTGACTAACCATGAACAAAGAAGTGCACACATGGGGACGTATTTTGCAGTCCTTAATCAAATGAAATCCTGTTGTTTTCAAGGGTAGTTCCACTCAATTAAGAACCACAGATTTGGGCCCATGCATTATAATGCACAAGGGCAAGTAGTGGCGTCAGAGATGGGTTTAGGATGACAATTAGCTTGTTTTCTATTGAATATATGTGTGAAGAAAATACAAGAGAAAAGGTCTGATTCTGTACTTCATTCTACATGGAGTTTTACATATTTGTCATCACATCAGAGTATCTTACCTTGCTGTGAGGATTTATACAATGCTGGAAAACAAGAGAAGAAAGGTTTCTTGTCTTCTTACCTTTTTGCTTACCTCAACCATTTGTAATCTTCTGTTATTGCTCTGAATCAAGTTTTTAGAGTTGCATAACATGAAACGTCTACCTAAACCAATAAACTGAATACCTTTACTTAGCTCTCCAAACTCATTCATTAGTTTGACTAGAGGCTGAACTGAATAGCTTAAGACTAGACACCTACTGCCGTACCTTGTAAAATGAAAATAATCTGCACGGACTGGCAGATATGACAGCAGGATCTATGGGACACCATTCTCAAGCAGCAGACCGGGAAGTTTTTCCTAGGACATGGCTCTTCCTTTTCGTTTATGCAACTGCACTGAGTTTTAATATTTATCTTATCACATTCTAGAGATCAATCTTTCTCCAAGCTGGATACCTTTGAAGAAATAAGAGCACATCCAAGCGTTTCTGATACTTAGTGGAAAAAGGACTTCTTTCGGGGGCCTCTATCAGCAGCACCAGCAGCTGGAGCAGGGATCACTGAATTCACCACACAGATCTCTACCAGCCAGCAGCATCTTCTGAATCCTCTCTGAATGGAGCAGACAGCAGAGTTGGAAAGTCACTGTCCTTCAAAGGTGAAGAGCACTCTGACTTTTCCCATTCCCTTGTTTGGACGTTTGATGTGTCATGGCAACAGTATAGCTTCAATACAACACCTAAGTCAATGCAACTACTGAGTGAGAAGATGGTGCAACTTTACAAGGCCCTGCAGAAAAGCTGAAACACTGTAATATAAAAAAAAAAATAAAGAAAGAACATGACTACGAGCTAATAATTCATGAGTTCGAAATCACATTTCGTTCTTGGCATCTGAGCCGATACTACTTGTGAGTAGTAAAAAAGGTATTCCTTAATTGTAATTAATTAATATTAAGTATTCCTTAGTTGCTGTTTGAAAATGGCTTCCATTCAGACTCATCTGAGCCTAGTCACTGTGTAGGATTCTTTGTGGTAAGAGAGAAATGCTTTGAAGGAAACAGCTATAAAGAACAATTGCAATTCATGGTCTTGAACAACTGCAAAAAATGAGTCAAGTAGAACTTTCCCCAAATGTTAATCTCTTTTGCATCGGCAAATTTAAAAAAAAAAAAAAAATAAAAATCCCAGATCATTTCCAGAGTATAAGCAAATGACTCTGCAGGATGATCAGCTAAAAGTAGTCTCTTGTGTGTAAGATGATTTTATCATTCCCTGAGCTACTTGTTCCTCACTTTTCAGTTGGGAAACGCAGTACCATTACAGACAGCTGCCACAGTGGAATAAGTCCATTGCACCAAATTTCTTGTATAAAAAAACAAAATGTTGACAGGTGTGTCTTAATTAGTTTTGATATGTAATTAAGTTGTTTTCTTGAGAAGTGTCTTTCCCCTTCAGGTTTACAGTCTCTTGTATAATTTCCAGATCTATTTATCATATCTCAGAAGAAGAAAAATCTATTTTGGGAGCTATATACAGCCTGACATGAACTTGCATATAGCCTTATAAATACAACAAAAAAGTACATGTCCCAGAAGCTGTAGAGGAATGAGATTTTATCATCCCAGGAGTACATTTCGTTTTCTATTCAAACCAATATTTGGTCAATTTATTGTGGTAAGATATTGACCTTACATTTTAGAAAATTAACCAAAGGCATAAACCAATTTGATCTCAGCACTCTCAAGACCGGTATAACATAGGGCTGCACACAGCAAATCACAGAAATAGCACTGCATAGTGGAAGAATGTTTTCTGAGGTACTATTTATGGGGAGCAGGGCCCGATTGCATTGGTAGAATCTGATTAGTTAGCAAGAGAAGATGAGTTTTTTTTCTCTTGGGACTCAGAGAGAGATTGTAGTGAAGACAGACGTAACGTAAGAAAAAGGAGGATTCTGGCCCCGTTGCAAAAGTATTAAGCCCAGTAACAATCTGTGAAGCTACCTGATTCCATCTTCCTCTTAGGCATTGACCTGTGTGGCATCAATCTAACAATTCAAATCATGACTAACTTGATGAGCTGTGAGCTTTGTGATGTTATATATTCTGTAAGGTTTCTTCACATCATCCTTAAAGGACTAGAAAGACCCTTGTACAACTTAAATGAAATACCTTTTCCTTTTCATGTTATTTCATCAGTCTCTTCTTCAAGATTCATTAGTGAATTACTTAGTAGGTAATAACCATATCAATAATAAAATGAATACGTAACAATGATAAAATCTCTTCTTAAATATAGTGAAGAACAATTGGTAAATGTCTTTGTGACAGTAAATCTGTTGTAACTTCAATACCCATTTCTGTTTCTAAGTGCTTTATCTAAGGAAAAAGGAGTAGCATATAGTTATAATTTAATGGTAATAATTTGGCTTTACAATAGCTAGTCACCACGTCATTGGTTGACTGTCACTGTCACACATAATTATTGAACTATAATCCATATTCTGCAGTGCTCTGTTAAGATGATAAACTGTTACTTTCCAAGAAAATGTCGTCAGTGTAAATATCTTACTTTTAAAATGAAATAGTTATTATTAAATTGAAAAATAATAATTAAAAAAACCTCTTTGGCTTTTAATACCAAGTTAACACACACAATTGAGTTTTCAAAGGTATATCTTTTTGTGCTTCACCACTTTTGGGGGAATGAGTAATTTTTTTTTCTTTTAATTGGAAAATATTAATTTATAAATAGAATAATAACCTGTCAGCACTGGGTATCTGAAAGCCTAGATATTCAAGAACCAAGAGGAAACCTGGCTACGGTAATCCTCAAGGCAGTACAAGTGCTTTATGGATCTCTTCTTTCCCAGTGTGGTTATTCTACTTGTTTCGAACTGTTGCAGACTTCCTCCTTTCCCAAAAGGTCAAATTTACAAAGAAGCCCTCATCTTTTTTACCTCTAGACCAGTGGTTAATCCCAGTATTTGGCATATGCATTAGCCCGTTCAGCTGATAATACTGTTCAATGTGCCACTTAGGTGAAGTTCTGACCAAACTTCTTGTTGCCTTAATTCTGATCCTTTTCTTATTTCCTTTGCCTTAGGTTTGGGTTTTTTTTTTCTGTTTCTTATATCCATGTATTTGACTATCACCCAACTTTTAACCTACCTATTCTTAGTTCCTGACTTTTTTTCTGACTTTTTTTCTTGACTTTTGGCTTAAGTTCTGAGCATAGTTATTGCCTAGATTCACAATACTCAATTTCTCTTCAATTTTGGTTATCTATTTGTTGACTATATTTGCCCTTCAACAGGAAGATAATAAGAAATATGAAGAAGGTTGAGAGAAAACGCTAATGGCACAAAAGAATGAGGAAATCTAACCCATAAATTGTGAAAATTCTCTAATCTAACAATATCCTGGGGAAAACAAATACAATCTCACAGTAATTCTTTTCAGTTACAGTAAAAAAAGGGGACATCAGCTCAAGGGAGCACTTTCTCATGACATAGTTATTAGAAACAGCTAACTGTGGGTTTGTTTTAGGAAAAGGAAAGATTTTTCACCCAGTACCAGAGCAACAGAGAAATATCATTCAGGAAATTCTTTGCAGATTAAAATGTGATTTAGGCTCACATAGAGATTCCATTTGATTTAGTTCTTAAAGTTGTGTTTAAAGATAGATTTAAATTTTGAATGACTTCCAAAAGTCACATTTTTTTATGAAGGAAAAATTTTGGGGGAAACACATTTTGAGTTGTTCTAAAAGTTTTGCTTTCATGAAATCAAAACTTTTCCTTTCCATTTACTTTTTAGACATTATTCCATAACTCATATAGCACCACTGTTTTATTTGTTTGATCAAATGATATGTGTTTGTTACTTTGTTGGTTATTTTGTGTTACATTTTGGTAAACAGTTGTGCTACAGCAGGGAGAAAGACTGCCTATCTGCTTTGTCTTGCTTTCTGTCCTCTTAACCACGTGTGATCTTCCAATCTTCAGAGGAAGATAGAGATTTTTCCTTCTTCTAGAGCAATAGGGGACATTGACACAGTAAAGGTCGTAGAGCGCTAGGTGATGCAGACAGTATATGCATGACAGACACAGCAAACTGTAAGGTTTCAGCACATGTAGGGACTGGGATGCAACTTATCTCACCAAACCAGGACAAATTTATCTTGCCTACACTTTGTGTCAGCCATAGAGGTTTATATCTAAGATTTGTGTTTAGGGTCCTGTTCAAATGATCAGAATTCTATGACTTAGTTCAGCTGTTGATTCAGATACCTAGGAGCTGATTCAGAAACACAAACATCTGATCCAAAATATCTAGATACATGTAGGTACGACACAGGATACATAAAAGACCTTCTTAAAGTGACAGCCAGAGACAATGTGGAATTCCCTAGTGCATAAATGCAGCACAAACAAGCCTCCTGCACTGCAGTCAGTGCAGATCAAAGCACATTTCATCTGTCTAAAAACACATATTTGCTATAGCATAAGCTGAATTGATCCTTTCACTGTATTGACTGACGGCTTGATTCAGTTACTCGCCTATAAATAATGCTCTTTACCATGATCTAGCATATCCCGAATACCTTCAAGCTTCCTACCCAGAGATCATGGATCACTTTTAGTCCCTACGTCATAAATGTCAGCATTACGTAGATGCCTTAGACGCTCTAGAGCAGTTCAAAAGGCATCCTGATGGTGACTGAAGTCAAACTTCAAATTTCTACTGACTATAACAGGACTGCTCAAACCTAACAGGTAGATATCTGGGGAAGGATTATGCTACATTACCAAAATCATCTAGAGCCATGTGAGAGAGACTGGTTCTTTAAAACACGCACACTAGGCTGGCAGACATGACACAAGATCAATGAGGGACACATCCTCTTCTGGAGTGGCAGCTATAATACAGACGAGGACATCCAAGACAAGACTGCAGCTGTTGAAGAGTGACTGGATTGAACCTTGGCTGTCTACATATGAGCTGGCCAGCCTGGTTTCTCTTTGTGGTTTGTAGAAGGAATTAAATTCTTTCTGAGGATGAGTCATCTTATCATAAAGTAGACAGCTGAAACAGGTCAGAGAAATAATGGCTGAAAATAACTATTTGTCATCATTGACTATAATGTAAGCCTAAAATCAACAGCTCAACTTAGACATCTGCTATATGGATATCTAAAGATATGCTTGATTAATATTATACCAGAAACCCCTCAAGAAAAGCGGGGAGAAGACATGCAATGAAGCATTACAGAACATCCCTATGGAAGAAAGGGACTAGGCAGAGATACTGGTAACACAAGAAGTCATTTAAAGTTGAACTGAAAATAAGATTGGAGGACAGAACTTTTCCTGCAAAGACAAAGTAGGCTACATGTAGGTTTAATTTCAAATTATTTTATTTTATTTTATTTTATTTTATTTTATTTTATTTTATTTTATTTTATTTTATTCCAATCTGCCTCAACCATTAAATTATATTTTCTTT